>OY744475.1:112654914-112912414 GCA_963556175.1 Tipula confusa
TATAATAATATAATAATATAATAATATAATAATATAATAATATAATAATATAATAATATAATAATATAATAATATAATAATATAATAATATAATAATATAATAATATAATAATATAATAATATAATAATATAATAATATAATAATATAATAATATAATAATATAATAATATAATAATATAATAATATAATAATATAATAATATAATAATATAATAATATAATATAATAATATAATAATATAATAATATAATAATATAATAATATAATAATATAATAATATAATAATATAATAATATAATAATATAATAATATAATAATATAATAATATAATAATATAATAATATAATAATATAATAATATAATAATATAATAATATAATAATATAATAATATAATAATATAATAATATAATAATATAATAATATAATAATATAATAATATAATAATATAATAATATAATAATATAATAATATAATAATATAATAATATAATAATATAATAATATAATAATATAATAATATAATAATATAATAATATAATAATATAATAATATAATAATATAATAATATAATAATATAATAATATAATAATATAATAATATAATAATATAATAATATAATAATATAATAATATAATAATATAATAATATAATAATATAATAATATAATAATATAATAATATAATAATATAATAATATAATAATATAATAATATAATAATATAATAATATAATAATATAATAATATAATAATATAATAATATAATAATATAATAATATAATAATATAATAATATAATAATATAATAATATAATAATATAATAATATAATAATATAATAATATAATAATATAATAATATAATAATATAATAATATAATAATATAATAATATAATAATATAATAATATAATAATATAATAATATAATAATATAATAATATAATAATATAATAATATAATAATATAATAATATAATAATATAATAATATAATAATATAATAATATAATAATATAATAATATAATAATATAATAATATAATAATATAATAATATAATAATATAATAATATAATAATATAATAATATAATAATATAATAATATAATAATATAATAATATAATAATATAATAATATAATAATATAATAATATAATAATATAATAATATAATAATATAATAATATAATAATATAATAATATAATAATATAATAATATAATAATATAATAATATAATAATATAATAATATAATAATATAATAATATAATAATATAATAATATAATAATAATATAATAATATAATAATATAATAATATAATAATATAATAATATAATAATATAATAATATAATAATATAATAATAATATAATAATATAATAATATAATAATATAATAATATAATAATATAATAATATAATAATATAATAATATAATAATATAATAATATAATAATATAATAATATAATAATATAATAATATAATAATATAATAATATAATAATATAATAATATAATAATATAATAATATAATAATATAATAATATAATAATATAATAATATAATAATATAATAATATAATAATATAATAATATAATAATATAATAATATAATAATATAATAATATAATAATATAATAATATAATAATATAATAATATAATAATATAATAAGATAATAATATAATAATATAATAATATAATAATATAATAAGATAATAATATAATAATATAATAATATAATAATATAATAATATAATAATATAATAATATAATAATATAATAATATAATAATATAATAATATAATAATATAATAATATAATAATATAATAATATAATAATATAATAATATAATAATATAATAATATAATAATATAATAATATAATAATATAATAATATAATAATATAATAATATAATAATATAATAATATAATAATATAATAATATAATAATATAATAATATAATAATATAATAATATAATAATATAATAATATAATAATATAATAATATAATAATATAATAATATAATAATATAATAATATAATAATATAATAATATAATAATATAATAATATAATAATATAATAATATAATAATATAATAATATAATAATATAATAATATAATAATATAATAATATAATAATATAATAATATAATAATATAATAATATAATAATATAATAATATAATAATATAATAATATAATAATATAATAATATAATAATATAATAATATAATAATATAATAATATAATAATATAATAATATAATAATATAATAATATAATAATATAATAATATAATAATATAATAATATAATAATATAATAATATAATAATATAATAATATAATAATATAATAATATAATAATATAATAATATAATAATATAATAATATAATAATATAATAATATAATAATATAATAATATAATAATATAATAATATAATAATATAATAATAAAATTTAATATAATAATATAATAATATAATAATATAATAATAAAATTTAATATAATAATATAATAATATAATAATATAATAATAAAATTTAATATAATAATATAATAATATAATAATATAATAATAAAATTTAATATAATAATATAATAATATAATAATATAATAATAAAATTTAATATAATAATATAATAATATAATAATATAATAATAAAATTTAATATAATAATATAATAATATAATAATATAATAATATAATAATAAAATTTAATATAATAATATAATAATATAATAATATAATAATAAAATTTAATATAATAATATAATAATATAATAATATAATAATAAAATTTAATATAATAATATAATAATATAATAATATAATAATAAAATTTAATATAATAATATAATAATATAATAATATAATAATAAAATTTAATATAATAATATAATAATATAATAATATAATAATATAATAATAAAATTTAATATAATAATATAATAATATAATAATATAATAATAAAATTTAATATAATAATATAATAATATAATAATATAATAATAAAATTTAATATAATAATATAATAATATAATAATATAATAATAAAATTTAATATAATAATATAATAATAAAATTTAATATAATAATATAATAATATAATAATATAATAATAAAATTTAATATAATAATATAATAATATAATAATATAATAATAAAATTTAATATAATAATATAATAATATAATAATATAATAATAAAATTTAATATAATAATATAATAATATAATAATATAATAATAAAATTTAATATAATAATATAATAATATAATAATATAATAATAAAATTTAATATAATAATATAATAATATAATAATATAATAATAAAATTTAATATAATAATATAATAATATAATAATAAAATTTAATATAATAATATAATAATATAATAATAAAATTTAATATAATAATATAATAATATAATAATAAAATTTAATATAATAATATAATAATATAATAATAAAATTTAATATAATAATATAATAATATAATAATATAATAATATAATAATATAATAATATAATAATATAATAATATAATAATATAATAATATAATAATATAATAATATAATAATATAATAATATAATAATATAATAATATAATAATATAATAATATAATAATATAATAATATAATAATATAATAATATAATAATATAATAATATAATAATATAATAATATAATAATATAATAATATAATAATATAATAATATAATAATATAATAATATAATAATATAATAATATAATAATATAATAATATAATAATATAATAATATAATAATATAATAATATAATAATATAATAATATAATAATATAATAATATAATAATATAATAATATAATAATATAATAATATAATAATATAATAATATAATAATATAATAATATAATAATATAATAATATAATAATATAATAATATAATAATATAATAATAAAATTTAATATAATAATATAATAATATAATAATAAAATTTAATATAATAATATAATAATATAATAATATAATAATAAAATTTAATATAATAATATAATAATATAATAATAAAATTTAATATAATAATATAATAATATAATAATATAATAATAAAATTTAATATAATAATATAATAATATAATAATATAATAATAAAATTTAATATAATAATATAATAATATAATAATATAATAATAAAATTTAATATAATAATATAATAATATAATAATATAATAATAAAATTTAATATAATAATATAATAATATAATAATATAATAATAAAATTTAATATAATAATATAATAATATAATAATAAAATTTAATATAATAATATAATAATATAATAATATAATAATAAAATTTAATATAATAATATAATAATATAATAATATAATAATAAAATTTAATATAATAATATAATAATATAATAATATAATAATAAAATTTAATATAATAATATAATAATATAATAATATAATAATAAAATTTAATATAATAATATAATAATATAATAATATAATAATAAAATTTAATATAATAATATAATAATATAATAATAAAATTTAATATAATAATATAATAATATAATAATATAATAATAAAATTTAATATAATAATATAATAATAAAATTTAATATAATAATATAATAATATAATAATATAATAATAAAATTTAATATAATAATATAATAATATAATAATATAATAATAAAATTTAATATAATAATATAATAATATAATAATATAATAATATAATAATATAATAATATAATAATATAATAATATAATAATATAATAATATAATAATATAATAATATAATAATATAATAATATAATAATATAATAATATAATAATATAATAATATAATAATATAATAATATAATAATATAATAATATAATAATATAATAATATAATAATATAATAATATAATAATATAATAATATAATAATATAATAATATAATAATATAATAATATAATAATATAATAATATAATAATATAATAATATAATAATATAATAATATAATAATATAATAATATAATAATATAATAATATAATAATATAATAATATAATAATATAATAATATAATAATATAATAATATAATAATATAATAATATAATAATATAATAATATAATAATATAATAATATAATAATATAATAATATAATAATATAATAATATAATAATATAATAATATAATAATATAATAATATAATAATATAATAATATAATAATATAATAATATAATAATATAATAATATAATAATATAATAATATAATAATATAATAATATAATAATATAATAATATAATAATATAATAATATAATAATATAATAATATAATAATATAATAATATAATAATATAATAATATAATAATATAATAATATAATAATATAATAATATAATAATATAATAATATAATAATATAATAATATAATAATATAATAATATAATAATATAATAATATAATAATATAATAATATAATAATATAATAATATAATAATATAATAATATAATAATATAATAATATAATAATATAATAATATAATAATATAATAATATAATAATATAATAATATAATAATATAATAATATAATAATATAATAATATAATAATATAATAATATAATAATATAATAATATAATAATATAATAATATAATAATATAATAATATAATAATATAATAATATAATAATATAATAATATAATAATATAATAATATAATAATATAATAATATAATAATATAATAATATAATAATATAATAATATAATAATATAATAATATAATAATATAATAATATAATAATATAATAATATAATAATATAATAATATAATAATATAATAATATAATAATATAATAATATAATAATATAATAATATAATAATATAATAATATAATAATATAATAATATAATAATATAATAATATAATAATATAATAATATAATAATATAATAATATAATAATATAATAATATAATAATATAATAATATAATAATATAATAATATAATAATATAATAATATAATAATATAATAATATAATAATATAATAATATAATAATATAATAATAAATGAAAGTTAACACCGCTCAAAGCCAAAGCCATCTCACCCACAACTCAAATTCCATCAAAAATAAAGTGCCAACGAGAATCGGTTCTAAAACACTCGCCATTGATAACTCCGTTATAATTTAAATGCTCGTTCGACACTTCAGCTCTATACAAAGCTCTAATACGACACCTCAATTCGTCATCAAACTCACATCACAACTCCAAATATCTTCAAATTAAAAAAACAAATAAAATAATAAAATAATAAAACTAATTAAACAAATTGTTAGTTCTAAGCACAGTTCCCAAGAAGCCAACTAAATAATATGCAAATTTTGTAATGTAAATAGTCATATTTCAGTAATGCAATTAGTTAAATATCATAAGAATTATATTACCTATTATAAGAATTTTTGAATAAAACGCAATTCGACGGTCACCTGTCAAATAAAATCAAAAACTGTATAATACTACGACGTGTCATATCATAAAAAGCAAAATAAAAAAATGTTGGGTACGCTAATTTAGACAAGGGGTATTAATCGTCCGTAAAGTTGAACATAGCAAACTAATTTACAGAAATAAAAATGTATTCGATTTTTTGTTTTATCGTTTTGTGGAAGTTTTACTGTATAAATATATAATTATTTAGTTTATGATAAAATGCATCGAGTAGCTATATGTAGCTATTTACGAGAAACAAAATAAATTCAAAACACAAAAACTACGCTATGTACGACAAAGTCAGAAGGGGAAATATAACTTCTCCTATCCTCCTCTAATGTATAATATGTACTTACAATTTATAAAATAAGCAAAACAAGAAAACGGGATTAAAAAAGCGAGATATATGTATATACATGTTATACTTATGTACTTAAAAGTAAAATAAAACCAATTATATTATACCTCCTTTATTTTAAGTTCGATTTTGATGATTGTGGCTTTGTATATATAGAAGGCTTGGACATAAATCATTGTAACTATGGGTCAGCGTATCTATATCATATTGGAATTAGTGCTAAATGTGAAGACCGCACATTAAAGAAGATTAAAATTAGATTACCCGATACTGTTTAATGAGACGGAGTAAACAATGTTAGAAGATATACGTGGTGGAGAAATACCTTCAGCCGAGTTACCAAATCTGATAATAGATTTCATTCGATAATATAAATCTCGATGTAAGATTCCATTTGAATACGAATCACTTTAATCGATTTTAAATCCTCCGCAAAAATACACATATATATATATATATATATATATATATATATATATATATATATATATATATATATATATATATATATATATATATATATATATATATATATATATATATATATATATATATATATATATATATATACACTCGTAAATGAAATCACAAATTATGTTTCCATTTTATCCATTTCACCCGGATTTTTCCTCACCAACATTTTCTTTTGTATTTCGTAAATATAATCTTTATACGAACGATGATGATGGTACGATGATAATAAATCACGTGACCCGATTTTGACATAAAATGAACGACCGTTATAATAAAAAAAAATTGTAACTAACGTTGAGCCGCATGAAAATCCCAAAAAATTATTAAAATGGAAAATGGAAAATGAAAAAGAAAATCGAAAAGATTCTTGGGAGTATGGACATCTGTACTTTGTGCTTTGAATGTATTTTATTCGTTATTTTTGGTTTGTGGTCTATTATCATGGTTTATAATATTTTCGGATTTAGATTTTTTATTTTGTATTTTCCACATCATCATCATCATCATAATCATTACCATCATTTGGTATATCGTCTCAAGGAAATTGAAGATATGCTTTGCTGTAATCTCTACTATACACACAATGCAACATAAATTTTATTTTATTTGCGGTTGAATATGAAAATTATGATTTTTTTTTCGGTATAGTAACCCCAATGGGGTAACCATCGTGAATTCAGTTAAATATTAAAAAAAATGTATTTTTGCAGATTAGTAAATGTTAACCCTGTTTCTAGAACTTAACGGTCCTAGAATAAATTTGATTATAGGTACATACGACCGCACGTAATGTTGATATGGAGGTACGTACATTAGCCATATCACAAAATTTAATTTGCAAATTTGTTTATTTGTCATCAATGTGTACCATCTACCCGAATAAAACGAATCGAATCGAAACCGATAAAATATCAATTTGTAAATTGAAGAAGATTGATCGGAGACATGAGATAAAAAAAATAAAAATTCAAATATTGGAATAAATTTTCATTTGAGAAAAATCTTTTAAATATTCATATTTTTGGAAAATGTACCAAAAAAAAATAAAAATCATAAATTTTTATTGAATTTAATTTTTTCATACGGTAAATACCATATATATATATGTACAACTACACATGCACACACACACACACGAGTTTCGAGACACAAAATTGGTATTTTATGATAGCCAAAATATTATTTATGTTCCAAAAGTGCTATAAAGGGTTTTTCGTCGGCGCGAATAAAAGGGTAATAAAATTGTTGGAAAATTACGAATATAGTATGATCAAATATTGGAAAAATAAGTGACATAATATAGATGTACGGGGGCATAACATTTTCCCAAACAATTCGGATTCGTCTCATAAATTGGTTTTAAGAACTTCTGCGGGCAATAAAAATTTTCTTTTAAACTTTTATTTGTTTACTTTGAGTCCCTGGAAATGATAAAAATCACAAAGTAGATTGAGCTCGTTGGTGATGTGTTGTTTGTTTGTTTGTTGTAGAAGCAAACTGTTGACGCCACCGTCAGCGGGAAGAACATCAAATAAATTATGGTCTAAAATTAGAAAACAGAACTTATTATTTTCCAAGAAATAAGGAGTCGGGAGAGCACCAAGTTCTTTCTTTAGCCGATTAAAGAAGAATATAAAGATCGAAATCAACAATAAATCGTATAATTTCAAAATAGTTTCAAGTACCAACTTTTCAATTATATAATTCGAAATGTTCAAATCGATTTGGCCTCCATCACAACCAGTAGATTCAATCTTGTGATTCGCAATTAGTCAACTGTTCGAAACAACAGTGGTTTGAATGGACTCAAAATACCCATAAACTCGGTTTTGAGAAGGCCTTAATTCCAAAGATTTTCACAACCACTTAGATCCTGCCCACTACATTATATTAAATTGGACGCCCTTTGAATTTTGTCCACGTAAAGCAACCTTTCCGGGATTTTGTGAATTTGGTATATATCTTTAAAATTGTCGGTGGGACAGCGTCACGGATGATCCGTAAACCAGTCAAGCACAACGGTTGAATCTGCTCCAAAAAAATTTGTTTCTCTTTTTACCACGTCCATTTATTTAGCCAAGAATACTTCAAGCTGTAATCGCAATCTTGGAAGGCTTTGTTGTAATTGGTCGCATTTGTGTGCTTTTTAATGAAGAAAGGGATTTCCTAATTCAAATTCAGCATCTAAAGTTGTTGTCAGAATATTTTTATTGTATTATAATGATCGGAGCAATCCAGCCCAACAGATCAAATAATTTCCCTGCTTTGGAGTAAATGCCTCCTTTTGTGATCTTCGTTGCACGTCTCGGGATCTGAATATATCTTCTGTGGGGTCGTATTTTAAACCTAAAATCTTTATGGCATGGTCTTTGACGATATCGCCAAATGATTTGGTATATTGTTCCCGATGCTGAAGTGGAGTGTCCCGTAGAACAACTAGTTTATTTGACACCTATTTTTTGAGATTAAAATGGTAGTTATGTTTTCAAAATTTGGACTTCTGTAATTGTTTATGTGCTCCTGACATCAGGTCAGGTTCAATAGGGTGTTATATTTAAATGTCGTCTGTGATTTTTTTGATTTAAAATATCTTAAGGCCTGAGACGGTCTACTTCCCCATAAAATGTTTTTAAAATTTGTGTCATCGTTAGAAGTGTTAAACGGTGGTTTAGTCATCATCCAAATGATGATGTTTTTCTACCACATAATGCGGTTCTGAAAGAAAACAGTTCAACGACGCATAGTATTTATTTCGCATAGTATTTAGCGGTTCTTCAAAATGATTTCTGGCATGTCGCTCAATGATTTATTAGCAGTGGATCCCACAGTGTAAGTTACACTTTATATGCAATAACCCTCCATTTTCGAGAACATCGAAAAATTTCTCGGCCTATATCGAAAAAATCTACTAAATGATCCTTTGATTTGAATGATGACTAAGCCTCCGTTCAATACCCCTAACCGTCAGATTGTCATATTAATTTGAATTACCTCATTTTGTGGTATTGGTTTTGAATGATGGCCTTACTTGGAACCTCTCATCGTCACATCTTTGATAAGTTGTTTTGAACTTTTGCTCACATAATTTTTCTTCTTGCTTCATGATGAGCCCCATTCGGTATTTCTTCTAACTCCCAAAGAGTTTTATCATTGTTGAACTCTCTCATGTTCGTGGTACCACACCACTTTGCCATCTTTGCCATTTGTCGTGGGGCCGAAGGTCACCCAACTTTTTCGCGGTTACTTAAACGTCCTACTTTTCACCGTCGCCTGACAAATCGAAGACGCACGAATGCAAGTTCATTTTGAATAACTATCTGAACATTGCATTGCACTAGTCAGCCTGTATTACCGTCTATAAGCACAAATTTATCAAGTTAATCATCAAAAATCAATACTTGAAGAATTTACATGCTGGTCCAACGTTACTCATCAACATTTTGGAACAACGGTATTTAAATGCAAAGATTCCATCCACAAAATACAGATCTGTTAGGACGAAATGACAAGAATAAATAATGAGTGACTTACCAGCATGCAAATTAATATTTTCTAGTCCATTTCTATAAATTGGCGTTGCTTTTGCTGGACCTTATTAGTGGATAAAGCCCTCCAGAATAAGACGAGCTAAGCAGACAAAGGTTTATCTGGTACCAGGTAAGTTTATATGGAGAGCTCTACTCTTAGAGGTGGCCACCGATTTATCTACAGATGGTTTTCTGGCAATATTAATGCGTTTCAAAGTCCAGACGTGGCATTTTTTAAACCATTAATAGCGATATTAACTCAAATTTTGTTTGAGTTAATATCGCTATTAATATCGCTATTAATGTGTTGCTGGTGGTAATTTTAACCACCGGCTCTGCTTGTTTAGTGGGGCCGAATGAAAAGGCTATATATACGCACAATCATTTTGGATCTGATTGTTATCGCACAACGAAATTCATATGATTTGAATGCAATGCCGTTTTCTGGTACCAATACGTCTGATAGACTATGAGTGACAAACAACGAACGCAGACTGTTAATTGACATATAACATCGAGTACAACCGACGCAACATCTTTCAGCATTAAAATCTGGGAATTAGGTCCTTGAAATTGACCAATTTCATAATCTGATGTCTATATAGGAATATATGACGTCGAAACATCTTTGCAGACATATAACAGATGGTTTTTGTTTTTATTTTGGTTGAAAAGTCTGGTTAAGGGGCGTAAATATTCGTGAAATTTTTTACTCCTTCCGATCAATTTTATAGCATATAGCTTCGTTTTGCATTTGATAACATTCTCGAATAATACTTAGAGATTTACAGCTAAGCATCAAAAAAGACCAATAAAAAGAAATTTACAGCAATCTTTGCATACCGGGACACAGAAAACAGTAAGTTGTATAAAGTTTAAATTCATAATCTGTGGCAGCATGAGCCAGCAAAAAAAATCAAATTGCATCGGTTTTTCGAAAACAGTCAGTCTATTAAAGGTAAAAAATGTATGCAACAAATCGAACACCTGCAAAACCTTAATCAGGATAGTTAGCCCATCAAAACGGAGAATTTTATGCCAAAAATTGAAAACTACCAAAATCAGAAAAATTATTAAGGTTTGTCCATCAGAACTGTGAGATTTTGTTAATACTCATCAAAACTCAAATCAATGTATGCCATAAATCGGAAATGTTTCCGGTTTTTTGAAGAAAATTGAGTCTCCCCAAATTTTTCGTTTTGATAACACATTTAAATATTTTATTCGTCCCATCCGAAAATCAAAAGCAACAAAACCATATGAGAAATGCTAGACATAAAGACGACTAAAAAACTCTAAAGTCATTGTGTCTTAATTTAATGTTGTATACAAAATGAACCCCAATCCACCCGCACCACAAATAATAAACATCTTACTCCAAGTCATCAATTACATCGCGCATTTATATTCGATGTACAACTTAATTTATCACTTACAAATTAACTCAATTGCAAAATCATCTCGTACAATTAATTTGATCGCCGAAAACGTTGACACAAAAACGGAATTAACATCAAACTGCTTATAAAATTTATTCACTAAATGTGTGTGTATGTATGTGTGCTATGCCATTTCCTTATTCAAATTTTATTACCATCCAATCAATTTAAAATTATTTCAAAATTTATTTATATGCATACAGAGTGACTTAATTCATTTGAAACAATCGAATAATTCATCAAAAACGAGGTAGTTTCATTTTAACTTTTCATGACGTGGAAACTTTTCAAGTAATTTTTGGATAACCTTTTACTAAGATTTTTATGGTTTGGTAATGGTCAAACAGTTTGGTTGGGGAAGGTCAAGCACTTTACAAGTTTGCTAACATATCAATCAACGAGTGGCAGCTATTATTAATTTGAAGTATATACTTCTAGAAAATTCCATTCAAACTAACGAAATATGACATCATGCGATGGCAAAATTCATGCAATTCATATTTTTTCTAAGTACGCCTATCCTTAACCTATGTACCACTCGAAGTTAAGATTTTTAGCGACAGAATATAAGCCTATATTCTGTCGCTAAAAATCTTAACTATATAGCCATATAGTGTTAACTATATAGCCATATACTTTATAGCCATAAAGAGTGCAAATACTTTTACAATCGCACGCATCAAATAAAACGGCCTTTCTATAGGAGAACCTCTTAGCGAATTGAAAGATGGAAAAAGCATGAATGATGGGAAGTTAAAGTCTTAAGAGTACCACAACTCAACAATGAGCGCAGTTTACGTAATTTGTTTAAATAAGCTACCGGACTACTTCATATACTGTAACGAGCGACTTGTTGTGCTCGTTCCCCTGTTTTAAATTTATATATGTGTCCACCCCCGAATTTTTTTTTATGTTAAATTTATTTTAAAATTTATTTTTTTTATGTTGTATTCCTGCTCATTGCCCCTACATTGTTTGTTTACAAAATAAGTAACGGGTAATGAGTGGGTATATAAAGTCGTGTTTTGTGTTAATCGGGACAGTTTTGAATCAGAAATGTGATGAAGAATTTTTAATTTGTTATCTGTAAAATAGTATTGAAGTTTATGCAAGACCTTCAGAGTGTATAGTTAAAAGACAATAATAAATTATATTTTTTTTACAAAAATGTCGGCAGACCAACAAAATAATAGTGTAACGTCAAAATGAGGAACAATTGTAACAACAGCAAGTGCAAGTAGTACAGAATTAAACACATAAACAAGTTCTACAACGAATAAAAATAATGACTAATAAGGTGCACTTACTCGTGGTCCACAATGGTGTTGAAGTAAAAAATAATAATAAAAATTAATAATAATAATAATGAAATTGTTAATAAGTATTTGATTGTTAAAAATTCGTCGGCTCCAAATATTAAAAAAAATACTAATAAGAATAATGTTAATAGTTCCGAAATCGATCTACCAGCCAATAATTGTAATAATAGTACTGTAAATAATAATATCAATATACCGTTATCACCAATCATTTCGATAAAATCCGATTCAAATAATTTAAACATCGTAAAACAACAAAAAGTAAATCAACAGTAGCGTCATCGCATCGACAACAACAATCACAACGTAAATCAAAATTTGTTGAATAAGATTAAGGCTTATGTTGGTGGCGGGGTAAGTTAGACTTAGTATTGTTATTTAAGTTTGTGTTTTTTTTTTTTTGTAAATTTAATTAAGAATTTATTTAAGTTATTTAAGTTTGTTTTTGTCGTAGTTTAAATTAAAATTTTGTGTAGTTAAGTTATTTAAGATTTTAGTATATTCTGTTTTTCTTAAATTCATTTCTGTTTCGTTTTTGCTTTCGTTTATTTATTCTGTTTATTAAAGTAACTGTAATGAGGTCAATTATTTTGTTTTGATTTTTTTTCTTGTGATGTGATGGTTGCAAGTCTCGTTGCGTGCCGACTTGTTCAAGTGACACCGCCTTCCCATCTTTTATAATCCCCGCGGTTATTCAAGCTTCCATTATGCCTTGCACACCCCACCCCTATCTGCTCCTGAGCTCTAGCCGGCTACTATACCGCAGCAAGGCCTCTAATGGAAGAATTCTGTTAACGCCATCGGGGTGCGGATCTCAATGGTGTCGTTTTAATGACACTTATGGGACTCGCACCTTGATCCGTTACAATACCTTCAGACTTAGGCCTGTTATGCCAATGACAGCGCTACGCTACCAATTTACAAGGAAATAGTCAATTTCTTCGAGGGTTAATATATGATTGCCTATCATCCTTTTAATATGGAACTTCGTAGACTTGTACGTAACTTCCTACAACCCCTTATATGAAGAATTTCCTTTCTTATATGAAGAATTCGTAGTATGAAATCCATATGATGCAGTTGTTTGTGAAAAAAAATTTTAATGTTAGCTTATTAACTTGTTGAAATTTAGGTCAGTGCAAATACTACGTCAAGCCGCGTGAGTCTTTTCAGAGGTCTAAAAACGAATCACTGGTTAGATCACCTGCTAACTCCAAATTAATAGCTTTAGCGGTCAAACATACATAACATTTATGCCCTCTTCCCTATGTTAAATGATTTGAAATGGGGTCAGCGTAATCCACGTCACTTTTTAAAAATGATCGGTTTAGTTCGACTCGCGAGTTTGGTGAATCCAATACTCTTACGGTGTAAGAGCCAGCAGTAGAGATAGACCAGCATGTTGGTTGTTAAGATGTTTGTCACGAAGGATTATTGCTCTTTCGAGGCTACTTTTGCATTTTCGCCGAAATGAGTCCAACATAAACCGCGTCAATGTTGGATTCCAATTCCCTCTCATAAACCTTTATGGATGCTGTCAGCTGATCAAACTGTTCTTGAATATTCCAAGGCAGCTGCCAAACCGTATGTGACTGTTAACATTTCCATTTAAATGACGAATGGGTTTAGAAGGATTTTATCTCCAAACTATTTTTAGGTACTTGGTGTTATATGAAGAGCCACGCACTGGCGATACATCTTTTTCACATCAGCGGCAAAGGCAAACTTGTTCGAAATCGCAAAATACTAGCTTGCAAACTAGATTGAATGATAAAATTAATTGTCATCTAATCAGGCCATGGTGACCGAATTAGCGAATTATATATGAATGTGCACGAAATACGAGCTATGTCGAGAGTGCGAACCGCTGCGATATCTCTCTCGTCATGAAAATTGTTGCCCCTTGAACGATTTCTAGAATTAGCAGATAGTTGTGCAAGTGAGCGTTCCATTTTAGCCAAACGCGCCTAAATGCTGTGCCGACTTGTGAAAGGTTCAACATTTTCACCATGTTCCAGATCTGTTCGATTATAATTGGTTTGGGTTTGTGGTCTGGATGGATGCATCACAGCATTGACAGTGTGTGTATTTGATATTGCCTCATTTAATTTGTCCGCCATCTTTGATAGTTCGTCGGAGATGGATCTTTCTTGGAGTGCAAGCAGTTCTTTGCACTTTCATCAGCAACTTTTGGTTCGCTACTGTATTTAAGGCATGCCAGCAAACTGTAACTCCATACATTAGAACTGATCTAACTACAGGGGTGTAAAGCCAATGTACGATGTGAGGTTTAAGCCTCTATCTTTTTCCTATGGCATTTTTACAAGAGTAGAGTGCTATCGTAGCTTTTTGGACTCCTTCCAGAATATTTGGCTTTCAGCTTAGTTTGCTGTCCAAAATGTGACCCAAAAATTTCACTTTGAATACGATAACCAGACCAAGTTCATTGGGAGCTATGGGGTCAAAATAAGGAAGTTTTTACTTCCTGGAAAAAAGAACCAATTCAGTCTTCGGTGAATTAATACTAAGACCTCAATTATTGGTCCATTGAGTTAGGATGCCAATAGCATTTTGCATACCATTTCGCATAAGCCACCGCTTTAAAGTCAGTCCCTTCCAGGTTTAGTAACAGGTCATTTATGACCAAGTTCCAAAGAAGGGGGATAATATACAACCTTGCGATGTACCCCTACTTACAAATTTACGGATAGATGAAATACCTAGATGCGCCCTTATAACCCTGCGTTTGAGCATTTGATCAATCCAGCTGCATTTGATCAATTCAGTGCCACATCTACCCCCAAATTTAAAAGTGCCTTTTGTGATATTGAGAGCAGTTTCCACCAATTTCCCCTTACAATATGCATGCTGAGACATTGGCAGCTTTACATGCTCAATTGAGCGTTTGATGCAAGCCTCTATCTGTCTTTTCAGAATATTCAAGAAATAAGAAGGTAAGCTAATAGGCCTAAGGTCTTTAGAATTGCAATGAGAGTGCTTCCCCGCATTAGGTATACACATTACATTTACTTTAGTACTTTAGTACATTTCTTTGAAAGATGGCATAGTTCGAAACTACTTTTGTCACCTCAAGCCAGGGAACAGTTATATAGTCAGTGGTTTTTGAATATCGGCAGGAATAATCCTGCAGAGTTTAAAGGCTTGAAACTGTTTACTGCCAATACGATAGTTATTCTGTTGATGTTTTTCCCCGTGAGGCCAATAGCTTTATTATTCTTTGGAAAAATAGGAAAAGAATTGAAACAGCCCGGAAATGAGCTTCCAAAAGAGGCTCCAAGAATTCCCTACCTGTTGTAGTCTTTTGGTTATCAGGAGATAATTTGGAATGACAAGCAGCACTAATTGGAACGTCTTTTTTCAATCAAACGGCATTATTAAAGGCTGATAACCTGTCTCTGGGACAAAAAAATACCCCAACAAAAACTTATGAAAATATATTGCTAATACTTCCTTATCGAGCTGCGAAAAGTTTTTTTTCGGATGTCTATAAACTTTAAGAAGCAAATATTAACAGTTGATCGCATTACCGAGCAATTGGCGCAGTGGTTAAAGCTGTGTTGTTTGGGACGGGAGGTACCGAGTTCGAATCCCAACGGAGGAGGGTTGCAAAAGGGATTTTTCATCACCTGATTACGATTGGTGATGACGAAGAACACAACTATGACCCCCTGTTTGGAATGCAGAATCCATGGGCCGAACTGAACGAAGGCTGACTGGAGCAATGCAATGTGCAGATGTATTTAAAATCGAACCTGTATTCGTGCGTCCTCGATTTGGCTGGTGACGGCGTAAGATAGGACGTTAAAAAATGAATCGCGAAAGAGTTGGGAGAGCTTTGGCCTCAGAAAAGATTGCAGGGTTCAAATACAATAAAAAACAGATTATCAGTTACTTTTCTATATAAACGGCGCTTATCTCGGAAGAGCTGGCAACACAGAAACAATTCCAGATGAGTGTTGATTGTAAAAAAAAATATGACGAACTATCAACTACTACAACTAACTAGTATTTTCGCCAGTCAGGTCAATTTAAAATCCATGAAAATCCGAGTGTATACAACAATTGCCATTCTATTGTCATTCAGGACCAATATAAGTGTTCTGATAATTTTTCCGATTTACTTAAACGGGATACTTTATTTAAATGTCTTTGCATCCTAATTCGATTAGTTTGACAAAAAGCTGTTCTGCCAGAACTAGCACAAAATATGTTCAGTGTAAAAAGGTATCCATGCTCAGAAGTTCTAATTTAAATATCTTTCAAACGAACTGTTAGTGACCTTAAACTTAAAATTACATACCTGTTCGTTTTCTAAGCGTTTTTGAGATGTAGCTTGTATCACTTCTGTTCTCCTTTTTTATAATATAAAACAACCTTATTTCTGCATAACCAACAATTATTGGTATTTCCTTGTTCTTAACGTCGCAATTGACAATTCTTTGGCAGTAAACGACGCATTTGCCATAATTCGCTTAATGTGGTACTTTGCTGATTTTACTGCAGTTTCATAAAGTCCTTCAAAATGAGACGTACCGGGCGGTGCAAAATGCTGCTGCGAGTGGAAGTCTGTAGACCTTTAACTTTTTTGAATTTGACGATACATCTTAGATATGTCGACACTGAAGACATATTTTGAGTAGCGGAATCTGATTTAGATACTAAACAGATCGTTTTGTATGAGAGGACCAACCATTAAAATATCGTTTAGTAAAATACCAGATGTTATTTGCGCCCTAGCGTCAAAGACCACTCGAAGGCGAGTTGATGAGCGATCTGTTTTTAGAACGCAGAGAGTCACGGAATCATGCGTGACCTCTAGATTCGTAGTCCTCCTTGAAATCAACATATGCCTGTTTTAAATTTAAACCACAATTAAGCCGTGTTTCATGATTCAAGAACCGATGTTGGACCTACATATAGCACCTACCATGTAGTAGTAGAACTTGGAAGTGTCTTGCCAGACACAATCCAACCTAGGATTGTGTTTTAAAAAAGTGGAAGATTGTCTGGTAATTTAATTTGGCCCACTGACAGTAGTTCCACACACAATTTTGTTCATAATCCTGCAAATGTTGATCGGCTAGTCGTATGTTTGAAGGTAATGCGGCCAACTATCGACCTTCATACTGGTTGAAGGTTGTGCACCAGTAATACTTGGCAGAATATGCGCACCTTTACTTGTAGATGCACAAGTAAAGATGACCGTACAAGAGCCCTTGACACTGCTATGAGTGTGTTGGAACTGTTCTCGAAGACGGTGCAAGGCTTCCTTTCCAGTGTGTGACATCGCTTATTGAGAAACATCATTAATTCATCAAAAGTTGCCATTAGCTCTGCAGGTGCTTCATCGTCCCATTTGGAACGCGTTTCTGTATCAAGCATGTTGTATATCATTGCTACGATAAAATCATTCCATTGTTTTACTAGGCGTTGTAAATTTGAGCACGCAAATGAGAATAAAAAACGGTCGATAATTTCTCTTAATTTATCCGCAGATCCCGTATCAATATTGCATTTAAGTTGAACAATGACCGTATATGATCTGGACAAATAATTTTTTGATTCTCATATCTCTCGGACAGTAGTTTCAGCGCCACAATGTAATTAGCGGATGTTAGTTCCAACGGTTCAATAGTACGATATGGAACTTTACCCAATGACGATCTCAAATACTGGAATTTCGTTATATTATTGACATTTTCTTGATTATGTACTAAGCTCATGAAATTCCATCCATTTTATATAATTCCCGTCGAATTTTGGAATTTCAATTTTCCTTTACTTAAATGATGATGACAGTTTTGTTGATTGATCGACACTGATTGGTGAATTATCCGTTGTTGAAGGTCGAAGTCTTTGAATAAAATCGAAATAAATAGCTTCCATGTCCGCAAGATTGGTTGAAGTAACTTCTTTTTCGACTAATAATTCCTAGTTACCTTGGATGTCACAAAAATTCACGAAATATTTTTTTGAGAAAATTTAACCGTACTTCAAGTTGTTGTCGATTAAAATTTGCTACCATGTTCATCGACAGCTGACTAAATTATCTGTTTTTAATTTAACAATTTTTCCTTCCATAATACCTTGATATATTATCTAATCTGAGCTAACCAATTTAATACTAAGTTGGTTAAGCTAGGCGTTCACTTATTTCACTTTGCACTCAATTAATTTGATACAGCGGATCCCACGTTGAAGAACACGTGCAGGTTCAAAAATTTAAAGATGATTTCGCAATAGTTGTAGTGCTGTACCGAATACACCATTATATACTGTAAATGATATAGTCGTGGGATGTATAAACGAAGACAGGTAAGCTGTAGCAGCTGAAGATGATGCTTTAAGATTGCGCTTAGTATTTATAACGTTAGTACACTAATTGTATCTGTCTGATACTTGCAGGAGCCATTGCGGGTTCCGTCACATAATTCTATATCCGTTTGTCTCACATTAAATGACTCACCCAGTATATATAACTGACTCTGTTAAGACGTAAATATACAACTCTTCAAGAATGAGATGACAAGAAAAAACAAATGATAAACATCTTATCGAATATTCAAACCATGTTCAGGTTTCGTTGACAAATCGAATCTTGTATACGTATAATTTCATTTATCGCTGAAAAACTTAAAAATGGTAAAAAAAAAATTGGGAAAACAAAACGGAAAAGTTTCACCCTTCGAACAGACGAGAATTTTTTGTTTATAATGAACTTATATATTTTTTTTTAAAGAAATCAACACCCTATCACAATTTTGCTATTTATCTTCATCGGTATCTATATACATATATACATAATATGTCGAGATGGGCGAGAATGAGTTGTGCAGACTACAACCACACCAACTACAACAAAAAAAATTGGAAAACCTCATTTTCTTCATTTTATTTTTCTGATTGTGTTAGTATTCTGCTTCCATGTATAGATACATGCAAAGTGACTGTGACGATTTTTTTCCTTCTGTTCGTTGTTCTGTTAACACAAAAAAGCTTACAACGAATTAGATACGTTGCGATGATGATGATATGCAAATAACTTTATAATAGTGTCTTATATTCATTTTATTATTTTCTTATAATTTATCTTTTATCAAGATAACTTTTATTGAATTTCCCCGGTTTTTTTTTTGTTGTTTCGTTCAAGAAAATTGATACATGCTCTAATTTTTGTTTTGTTTAACTCTAATATGCGCGTTCGTCTATTTAGATTTTTTCTTATCAAAATGTTTTACTTGTCGTATTCTAAGTTTTCTTAATCGAATTTGTTGAGTTTTTTTTTAGTTTTGCGAGTTTCAGGGAGAATTTTAACATATATTCTAGTTTGGTGTTAATACGTTTATGTCATGAGAAGAATATAGAATCTGTAACGCTTAGAAAACCAGTTGGGTTTAGTGGCACTGTATCAACTATATATGAAAGAGTATCATTTGAAACCTGTTGGTAAGAAACTTGCATGTTCTAACAAAAATTAAGGGACGAAAAGTGAAATTTTGACAATTTGTTCCAAAACTTCAGCCAATTGACTGGGTAGTCTAAAATCACCCACAACAACTGTTAGCACAATGGCTTAGCGAAGGACCGGAAAACACAATTTAATTTTATTCTTTGTTAGTTTGATTTATTATTCACTTTTTTCTAATTACTTATTTAGTATTATCATTGAATAACTATATATAGAAATGACATCAAACTATTCTGCCACTACATAGTTGTTATAGTACTGTATGCATTTGTATCTTAGATAAATTTAAATTAAGGGTTTAAGTATCAACTATATAAAAAAAAAATTAAAAAAATGTTTAGGATTTTTTTTTACATTGTTTATTCAGTGCGAATATAAACACACACAGACAAAGCTAATGTCAAAACAAAAACAGTGGGATTCAACAGGAAAATCTAAATAAAAAACGAAACAAAATGTTTATGTAGTTTATCCAAGGTCACTTAATTCATATTTTACAAATGATTAAGTATATCAAATTTTCTTAATTTTTTTTGGTACTTTTCTAAAAAAGAATTAATTCTATAGATTTTTGCACGTAAAAGTACTCTTAATGTATGCAATAATTAATTTTTTTATGTTCTTTAAAGCGACAAAGAGTTTTATATTGGTGTTTTTTTTTTTTTTTTTTTTTTTTTTTTTTTTTTTTTTAAATATGATATTCCATTTATTTTGGTAACATTTTTGTACATAAATTATTCTTAAAATTAATATTCGGACGCTGGAATTACATCCTTAAATTCTACTTATTTTTATTTAGTTCACTGTCCCTTAGTTTTGGGCGCTCAGATACTTTTCATCTCTTAATTCTATTTTAATTATTTACATTATTTTTACAAAATTTAACATCAAAAAGAAAATGAACTTATAAAATTATTTTATATAAAATCGAAATGTTTTAAAAAATAAAAATTGTTGGTTAATAAAACGTTACAAAAAAATTTAAATCAATATTATCTCGAAAAACATAGTTTTTTTTTTTTTTTTTTTTTTTTTTAAAATAAAAAAAAAAAAAAAACAATGTACTCTAAATTGTTAGTATAAATTATTTATAAAAGAAAAAATTTTAGAATGAAAATTTTATCATTATATCTTTTTTTTTTTTTTTTGAAAATTAAAAGTTTGCCGCCAATATGGTTGTTTGTCATCAGAAAAGGAAAATTTTGCCGCCAATGCGTAATGTCATCGAGAAATGAATTTTGAAATTTTGTCGCCAATGCTTGATGTCATCGAAATTTTTTTTTTTTTTTTTTATGCCGAAGTATTGAGCCACCAATACCGTTCACATCTCGATTTTTACTCGTCTGGATCCTCATCTTTTGCCACCGTATTAAATCGAATCAGTGAATTTGGATTCTGAAATGTTTCATTATCTAACCATCTCTCGTTTGGTCGTCTCTGGACATGGTAGATTAGTGGAATTTTCGCCTTGTCTTGTAAATAGCCATGCTTATCAAAATATATGAACATGTTTGGTCCCGGATTCATGCCCTTTTTTGCGTGATGTCGTGCCAAAAGTTCATCCACATAATATGGTCCGTATATAAGTGAATTGTCCGTATTCATTGTGGCCCGTCTAATGTGATCTCTCGTCAGTTTAAGTATGTAATTGTCGATTCTGTCTCCATCGAAATTTTGATACTGTTCTCTGTTCGAGATGTAATGTTTGTAGTCCGTTGTCGCTTTTCTGTACAGTCCATTACAATGACGGAGACATTTTCTTTCAAACATCCGATATCGCTCCATATATTTTGGTGATTGATTAAACCAAACCGGACATCCATACGTTAATATCGGTCTTATTATTGCTTTATACGCTATAATTTTGACACGTTTGTTTTATATTGGTTTCTGCACACATTATTATCATATAGTTTGTCAACTACTTTGTGTTTAAAGTTTACATAATTCTAAAGTTTGATCACTAATGGCTACATCGGTTCAAACGTCACAAATTTCTAAATATGAAATTTTTAGACAAAAAATAAAAAAAAATATCTTCGAATCGGCACGACTACGATTCAACGTATTTTTTACCAGTCGCCAGAGAGTTATTTTATAACTACTAGAAATAATTCTTAACCAATGTTAATTTTTATTATTAGTGTGCATCATTTACTTAATTTATAAATTCAATAGTCCAAGTGGATCAGCTCTTCTCAGTCGTCTGTATCTCGGCTGTTTTAGAATGTCCCGGGCCAAAGCATTGTGATGTTTCTTTAATTTTGAACAATATCTCGAACTATAGGCTCTATACCAGGGAGTATTCGTGATCCTACGAAGTATATTTGATTATGTTCGTTGCAAAAATTCTCTATTTAATGCGCTGGTGGATCCCCATAACTGAATACCACATAAGTATTGCTTTGTATAGTAAAACTTTATTGTTGAGTGATAATTTTAATTTTCTTCCTATTAGAAAATACATCTTAGCAAATTCTATTTTTATTTGATTACGCTTTGCTTCTATATGCTTTTATTCGCCAAGTCCTTAACCAGATTTCAATTTTGCTCAGATGATTTTGCAATCGCTTTAAGGCAGTTTGAGGCCAGATAGCTCTATCATCATCAAAATATGTTGATATTATAGCTCCATTAGAAATAAGCAAATCGGTTGTATACAGCTAGCATAAAATTGGTCCCAATATCCAAGAAGACAGCAGAACAATATTTTTTTTCTTCGATGGTGGGTTTGACTGCATTGAAAATCCTGTAAACTTGCTCTATAGTGCCATGCTGATTTCGGAAACCAAATTGATGATCTGGTGTAATATGCCGTTCTTTTAGTATTGGTTTCAGTTTCCTTAGTAACAATTTTTCAAAAAGCTTTGATACCGTGGAAAGCATGCTTATTGGACGATATGACAAGAATTGTGTCTCATCTTTTCAGACTTTTGAGGAATGTATCCAGTTCGCATGATTGCGTTAAGTAAGTAATTTATTATAGTTTAATACATTTGTCTGGTAATTCTTTAATCATTTTACCGATAATAAGGTCATGTCCTGGTGCTTTTTTCGGACTTATGCCATTTTTTACTGTGCTCTTAACTTCCCTTCACTTAAACCTTATAAAGGCTAATTTTAGAATTGCTTCTTTTTTATTGCGTGTTTTGGAGGGCAATACACTGATGATATTACAGTTTCCAGACCACTCCTCCAGGCAGATATATGTCGCATTGATATGATCTTTGTCATACTTTTCAAGTTCAAAGTGTTTTAATCTTCTTTTAATCAATACAGCTTCAATACCATCAGGATGTTTAGTGTCGTATATTAAATACCCATTAATTTTGAAAAGGTTTTTTTTTGGTAAAGTGTGTTTCTGATATTAACATTATGGCAAAATTGTGCTCGATAAGGAATACTTGTAATTTAGGAGGTGGTGTACACGTGTTTACATATATACACCTCTATGTATAGATCGGGCTCCGTATTTACCTCGATCCTCCTATAACCGAGGTTGTGGTGGTTTCGTGTTCGTATTTATTGATTTAACGGTCACTGATCGGATGCCGACTACCAATTAATCGTTTTTTTATTTTTTTTGCTAAACAAAACTAAAATTTTGATATTCTATTTTTTTCAAAGGTTGTAGGATTTAAAAAAAAACAACTCAAAAAGTATTGCTAGAAGCAATACTAAAAACTGTATTTTTTCATTTTTATTTCGTTGTTGCCAAGACTCCAAATTACTTACAAAATTTTATTGTGTGCAAAACGCCACAGTACCTCTGTTTTGTGTTGGGCAAAGCCGTTTGTATTTCATATGGCTATTTTGAGGACAGTCATTTTTGGTTTTTCACAACTAAACTAATAACTACAAGTAGCAAAACAAGTTATTTTTGGCAGATATCATTATAAATAAAACAGAATAGGTCCATATGGTAGCGTCAATGGTGAAACGTTAATAATAAAAAATAACTGTTTTAAATTGTAAAAAAATGGTTTAAGTATCCGACATCATTCTATCGGAAAGTCAAGTCTTTGGTAGCAAAATGTCGCTTTATTTGCGAATTCTGGGACTGAATATTAATTTCAGACATAACCATCTGCTCGTACAACTATTGTAGAAGTTTACGCCGGTGACTGGAGTTTGTTTTCAGAAACGGATTATTCTCCATACATACTCAATGGGCTGCTAAAGCCGCCACATCCAAAATGTTATAAAAGAATGCTGGTCGCCAGTAAGAGGAATCTTGCTTTTGCATGAGTATTCCCCCAGCATTTTGTCCATATTGTACAGGCCACTCTTGGTTCTGTTGTAATCTAGAATCGAAGCTGGTTTATTCACTGATCTTTTATTCTCTTATCATAATGCATGGTGAATAAAAGCATCACAGCTTGGTTTTTCGGGAATATAAGAACACAGTGTGATTTATTCGAAAATCCGAAAATAGACGATTCGACTGGTTTAGTTTTGCCTTGCACGAGGAATTCCACTAGTAAGAATCGTCGTGTTTTGTTTACTGTTCCTAAAATTGATAAATTGTGGTCGCGAATCAAATTAGAAGGTAAATTGTTGGTGGTGAAAAAATTGTCACATGTTATATTTCGACCGCTACCACTAAAAAGAGTGCAGCATAGATTCTTTACAAAAAATTCTCCTTGATTACTTTCTCTTTGTAAGTTTGGAACCACTCCAGTGTATATTTTTCCTTTCAATAGATAAACGAGGAAGTGGAGTCACACACGAACGATACTTTAATTCCATATCTGACAGGTTTTCATGGAATGTTTTGCGTGAAATGCGTACCACCTCGATACGTTAAAGAGCAGGTGTTCATCAACTGTGATGTTTGGTCCAACTACAAAACATTCTCGTAGATTACAATTCACCATAAGACAGAGCTATATTAGTAATCGCTGCGTACGAGTAGTCCCATTATCAAATCTGATATATCCGCTTATCGATAAAAGCGCTGTGAACCCATCGTAGCGAGGTAAAGCGGATTAGAAAGCATTTTCACTATAATCAAGTAGATGTTCGTTTTTGGTTCGGCTGACGCCTGCAAATATTATAATGCCAAGATTTATTTTGATCAAATTCATCAAATCTCACGATAGACTAAATAAAGAATTTCAAAAGTCAAAAACAAAAGATAGCTACCCCAGTGCCGCATAAACACATTTTTTTGTTTAAAATGGAAGCGATTGAGAAAAAATTACATTAATTTTTTAGTGCCTTACTTGTATTTCTCAGACAATCTAGGTACAAAAATAAAATGCAATTGGAGGCGTACCCGAATTTTATTACAGTAAAACATGTAAAAGTGACCACTTCTGTAAGCTGACCACCTTTTTTGCAAAGTGACCGATTCCAATATGATCTGATAGAAATTGAACATTTGTTATTCATTTATTTCCAATATAGCGACCCCATGTTTATTATCACTATTTTTCAATATTTTATAATCAGTTTCAAAAAATGGTCATATTTGTGATCATTCAATCAGCGATCGTATTTGGATGATGGAAAAACCCTTTAGCATCCCTCTTCTATTTGTATTCGAATCCGTTACGGTGTTTTATTGTCGGCGTTTATATCTCTAGTTTTGCGAGTGGAAACCAAATACCATGTACTAAATTTTGCGTGAAGAAATTTCAGTTTGGATTAAGGTGTGCAAGGAAAATAATTCTAGTGATGATGAACAGACAGAACCGAATGAGCGAAAAAGAAGGATGGCACAATATGGCAGTGAAACCCTATGTAAAAGCAAACTTGTTGTTAATAAAAATTATCAAATTTTATTTATAATTTTAACGTAAAGTTAAAATTTAAAACAAAATTTCATTCAAAATGTATAGAAATCTTAAAAATTCGGTTGTAAACACAAGGGAACGACATAAATCCTGTTAATTAACGAAAAATGTCTTGTGATAAAAAAAAAACGATCAAATCGCTGAAAAATAAAATCGATTGATACAAAAAAATTCTATTTTCTCCTTACGAGCTAAAATTATGTTTCCTTTTTGATCAAAAGAAAAGAATAAAAATGATGCTGTTAGTTTGTTTTTTTTTTTTTTTGTAATCTTCAAATATTTTACTACCTACTAACAAACACATTCATCTAACAAACACAATCGTTCCAACAAACACTTTTTAAAATTGGAAATATAAACGTACCAATTACATAAAATAAGAAATATTCGTGGACATAATTTAGCAAAGACACAGAAATATTTATTTCGTAGTACAATTTATTAACATTTGGCTCATATGACGCTGCAAAGTTAGCGGTGTCACCTTCTATTTATAGTTATTCAATGGTATTATTACGATAATCAAGCGTGCTTTGATCCTATGTACAAAAGTTAAAAGAAAACTGTTTGATATCGTAATGGTGTATAGTTTATATTATGGCTTAATGCTGATGTAGGCTCACAATAGTAAATACGATGTTCTTAATTACGAATGATAATTTATTTAAAGCTTAAGTTTAATTTATACAAAATAATTGCTTACTAAGCAATATTATCCATAGTTTTGTGTACATATGATACTTCTATTTAATTTTAAATCTTAAATGATTAATAAGCAAATTGTATTTATGATCATTAAACATGTTGTGCGTGTCAACATTCTTCCGGGTCGTTGTTTCTAGTCTTCTTTGTGTCTAAGTTGTTAGACTCTAGGGGGAGAGCACTTAGTTTTGTAATGGGTCTTTACATGTGGCACCATTACTTCCCCTTATTGTTACTACTCTAGTTAGGTTATCTTTATCAGGGTGTATCTCTATAATCCTTCCTCAAGGCTAGTTGGTGGGCAGCAGATTATTGTCCTTTATTAAAACGATATCATCTATCTTTAATTCTGGTTGTTTGCAGGACCATTTATTTCTTTGTTGTAGTCCAGTTAAATAGTCATTTGACCAATGTTTCCAGAAATCTTAAACCATTTCTTGGATTAGCCTCCACCGATGGTTGGCAGAAATGTTTTCGTTCAGCAAATTTGATTCTGGAGTTGTAATTAGTGAATCCCAAATTAAGAAGTGTCCAGGGGTGAGTATTAACGCATTTGGATCAAATAAGATTATTGTGCAAGGCCGTGAATTAAGACAAGCTTCAGTCTGATTTGCAACTGTTGATAGTTCTTCATAAGTAGGAGTTGTGGTCCCAATAATCCTTTTTAGGTGATATTTCAATGATTTAACGGCTGCTTCCCAGAGTCCTCCAAAATGTGGACAAGATTATGGTATAAAATGCCATTCGACTTCGATGTCGGATAATATGCGTTGAAGTTAAGGGGTTGCTTGTTGAAAGACCTTGTGTTTTTATTTAGACAGATGTGTTTTGGCTCCTACAAAAATGATTCCATTATCGCTGTAAATCCGGTGAAATAAGCCTCTTCGAGAGATAAATTTTTTAAAGGCCGCAATAAAGGCTGCAGTAGTTAAATTGCTGACTATTTCTATATGCACTGCTTTAGTAGTAAAGCATACAAATAGAGCTATGTATCCCTTGTATGATTTATTTCCACGTCCTTTCGAAACTCTTACTGATATGGTCCAGCGTAGACACTACTCCTGTGTTAGTAACCGGGCGTGATGGCGTGACTCGTTCTATGGGTAAGCTTGCCATTAGCTGATGTTTCGTTGAAGCGTTGAATCGATGGCACGTGATACATTTTGCTATTTCTGAACGTATGTTACTTCTACCGTTTATTATCTAATATTCTAAGATGTGACAGAGTCAATTGAATTCCCCCGTGCAAGGTTTTTATATGTGCGTCTTTGATTAATAACTTTGTAAATCTATGTTTTTGTGGCAATATTTTTGGATGTCTGGTGTCATATTTCAGGTTACAATTAGTTATTCTTCCTCCCACCAGTGTTGGGCGTTTTACATGTAAAAAACGTTTTCTCCATTTTACATGTAAATAACGTAAATTACAAAAAAAATGTGTATATTACAAAAATATGTAAATTATATTTAAAACACGAGAATCCGTCCAGAAATAATTTTAAATATTGAATAAATGATAGAAAAATTTGTTTATAAGAATAACTTGCATTAGAAAATCCAATTAAACATTTTATTTAAATGGTTAATCATAATTATTTTCAACTTTTAGTTATCTACATTGAAATAATAAAAATCACCTATCCTTCTACAATGCCATCTGTTTACGTCTTAAACTAGTTCTTATATTCGACAAAATAAACAACAAGTGACATAGTGCCACCTAGCTACATTTGAATAAACTAAAATAAAATATTTTTAAGAGTGCATATTTCTTTCAATATGTAGCGGAAAACTAATTGCAATTTGACGTTTAATCATAAATAAAATAATTCTCTGCAGTGAAATGAATGAAGTGAATCTATACTCGTTTGACTGGCTTTTAAATTTAAATCTTTATTAATTTCAAACAGGACAAAATCAACCAAATTATCACTACCCGTCTCACCCTTATCAAATAAATGTATGCCTGAAATTACTAGCCCTATTCTATCCATTCGATAAAATGCCTATGCATTATGCCTTTGATGTCCAGTGTAGTAAAGAGATAGCGAATATGATTATCGAATTTAAGCGTGGAACTGTAGTGAATTTTATTAATTCAATTTAATTTTTCTTACTCTAATTACAATTAATAATTTTTCATAACCTAAGTTTGCAGCAATGCCATTATACTAACCTTACCGTAGAATTAATACTAGATAAATTGATTAATACATTAATAATTAAATTTGGGAAAAATATTCTTTTTGAAACCCAGCAGTTACCATTCAAGGAATTCCATATGCTAATTCCTCTCACGAAAAATGAAGCGTTCATCAATTACATTTATTGATAGCAGGTGTCAAGATTTCATTGTCAAAATATTTCTTATCATAGGAAAGTTACACTTTATTTTACATTTATACATATGTACAAATATCACAATAAATAAACACAAATACACTACACTGTAGTATATAGTCAATTTTTCTTTAATTAAGAGATTTGGTAACAGATGGCGATAATTGTAATGAAAAAGTTGATTTATATTTTACAGTATGTATAAAATAATCGTTTACATTTTACATGTAAAAAACCCAGTAAATTACATTTTGTAATTTATACGCCCAACTGTGCCTCCGACTCGCAGCATTTTTTGTTCAGCAATTTTTTTTTTTTTTTTTTTTTAATTTTACTGCCAATGGCTTTATTTTCGAATCTTTCAGTTAAAGAAACTAACGAAAAGTACGCATATCTTACAAACTAATTTACATTTTTTAAGTCTTAACCTATGTTAATACTTATTATTAATGGGCTCAATTATTTAATTTATATAACAGTCTATATTATACACCAACTTTTTTTTATAATATATTCATTAAATCAAGTGGATCTGTTCTTTGTATTCGTCTATACTTCGGCTGTTTTAAAATATCCCTAGCCAATTCATTAGGATGTGATTCTAGTTTCGAAAAATACTTCGTGCTGTACTCCCTGATGATCTCGTTCACAGTTTTAACACCAAGGTCTCTTTGTATGTTCGCATTTCGAATATACCAAGGAGCATTTGTGATATTCCTTAGTATTTTGGATTGAGATCTTTGCAGAATATCCTTATTTGATGCACTAGTAGAACCCCACAGTTGAATGCCATATGTCCATATTGGCATAATAATTGATTTATATAGGAGAACTTTATTTTCTAGAGATAATTTTGAATTTCTGCCTATTAGCCAATACATTTTGGAGAATGTTATCTTTATTTGATGGCGCTTCGTTTCTATATGCTCTTTCCATGTCAGCCTCCTACCTAGATGTAAACCTAAGTATTTAACTTTAGTTCGCTGCGGTATAATGACACCATTTAATTCCACCGTAGGACAGTTGCACTTGTTCAGCGTAAATGTAACGTGGGTTGATTTTTCTTCATTTACTTTTATTCGCCATGTACGTAGCCAATCTTCAATTTTGCATAAATGGTTTTGCAATTTCCTAGAGGCCGTTTCAGGATCTTTGTTTGATACCAAAATAGCCATATCATCAGCGAATGTTGATATCAATACTTGGTTTGTAGTTGGCAAATCGGCTGTATACAGTAAGTATAGGACAGGTCCGAGAACGCTGCCTTGAGGAACTCCTGCGCGTATGGGTTTTAAAGTAGTGACTGCATCATTGTACTTAACTAGGTATTGCCTTTGGAGCAAGTAGTTTTCTAGAATTAGGTGTAAATTTTTTGGTAACATCTCTTTTATTTTATAAATAAGGCCATCGTGCCAGACTTTATCAAACGCCTGGGCAACATCCAAAAAAATAGCAGAGCAATATTTTTTCTCCTCGAAGGTAGCTTTGATCGCATTTACAATTCTATGTACTTGTTCTATGGTGCCATGTTGATTCCGGAATCCAAATTGATGGTTTGGTATAATCTGTTTTTCTTCTAAAACTGGTTTTAGTTTTGTAAGTAACATTTTTTCAAACAGCTTTGAAATTGTGGGTAGCATACTAATTGGCCGGTATGACGAGATATGAGTTTCTTGTTTTCCAGGCTTGTGTATCATTGTGATCTGAGAAATCTTCCATTCTTGAGGAATATAACAAATTCGCAGGATTGCATTAAATATGTATGTTATTAGTTTTATACATATGTCTGGTAACTCTCTTAAAATTTTTCCAGTTATAAGATCATACCCTGGTGCTTTTTTGTAGTTAATGCAATTGTTAATGGTGCTCTTGACCCCCTTCCACTTAAACTTTATCGGTTTATTGGTGGAATCATTTTCATTTTGTTCTGGTAGCCTGAAATTATTCATTGGATCATGTGGAGAGAACACTTTCTCCAAATGGGACGCAAAAGTATTGGCTTTTTCTACATCGCTTCTTGCCCAATCCCTATTTGGTAATCTTATGGGTGAATTTAGGTTTGCCGGCCTCTTTAAATGTTTCGTTGCCTTCCACAATGAATATTCTGTTTTATTTGTTGCGGACAGCTCACTTAAATAATTCTGTGTCTGTTTGTTGTTTTCCTCTTTTAAAGCGAATTTTAGATTCTTTATTGCACGGTTTAATTTCCATTTTAATATCGGTGATCTTATTTGTTGCCACTGCCGACGTATGTTTCGTTTGTCCCGAATGAGTTCCTGGATATTAAATGAAATTTTATTAAGTTTTTCGGAATTTTTCATAATAGGCGTGGTCTTCTCTGCGGCTAATTTCATTATATCTTTTAGATGTTCAGCTGCTACATCAATATCTGCTTGGGTGTGAAGTGGGATGTCCAGTCGACAATTTTTTTCTACTAATCTTTTATATTGATTCCAATTGGTCCGTGTGTTCGTTATACGTTTGGGTGCTTCCGACTCTAAGGCATCGGTGCTAACTGTTACTATTATAGGTGAGTGGTCAGAAGACAGATCACAGCAATCTGTGGCTTTTGCATTTGAGCGTGCTATGCCTTTAGTTATACAGAAGTCCAATAAGTCAGGAATCTTTTTTCTATCCGTGGGCCAGTATGTTGGATGTCCAGCTGATAAATAATCCAAACTTTGTTCTTCCATGGCCTCATATAGCTGTTTGCCTTTCGGCGATGTTAGTCTTGAACCCCAGTGAACATGTTTACAGTTGTAATCGCCTCCCGCAAGAAATTTTTTACCCAGCTGTTTGAAATAATTCACGAACTGCTCTTTTTTTATGGCATGTTTTGGTGGACAGTATACTGCGGATATTATAAATTTTCCCGACCACTCTTCTAAACAAATACTGGTCGATTGGATATGTTGTTCCTCATATTTTGTATGTTCGTGGTGTTTTAATCGCCTCTTGATTAATATTGCTGTACCACCATGCGCCTTACCATCTGGATGCTTAGTATCATATACTGAGTACCCGTTAATTTTAAAATAGTTTTTTTTAGTGAAACGTGTTTCTGATATTAACATTATGTCAATATTGTGCTCAATGAGAAATGCTTGAACTTCTGCTATGTGTTGTGCTAAGCCATTTGCATTCCAAACTGCTATTTTTAGAACGGTCATGTTTATTTTTTAACAACTATCTGCATTAAGACGTTCATATTTTGCATCATCAAGTCCATCGTTCTCTCCATCATCGTCATGAAGCTTTGCATCATGTCTGTTAGCTTGTTTAAGGCTGTGGTAACATTTCCTTCCTGAGTTACTTGAGCTTTTGGAGCGTTGCCTTTAAGAATACTGGCGTACGAAACACCTTGATGCATGCTGCTGTTAACGGTTGCGTTATGGGTTATATTTGGAAAGTTGGTGAATGAAACTTCTGGTCGTACTTCAGGTTTAACTGCTGGATGTAAATTAAGCATGCGTTGCTCTGCTCGTTGTTTTGGGTTAATTCTTCGTTTTAATTCCATATAAATGGGACAACCTCTATAGTTTGCAGTATGATTGCCATTACAGTTGCTGCATCGTAATACGGAGGCATCAGTTTTCCTTTTATTGCACTGTTTTGAATTATGAAGTTCGCCACAGATAACATAAACGTCATTTAGTGTGCAATATGCTTTTGAGTGCCCGTATTCTTGGCACTTGATACATTGTATTGGCCCAATTCTTTTCTTAGGTTCCTCCACGGTTACCCTTCTGTGCATTAAATATTTTATGTTATAAATTGAATGTTTGCCCTTCATAGGTTTATTGTCTGGCTCTAATTCCAGGCGAAATAGTGGTTGTGGTATCTTCTCCCGGTTAATAATATTTGTAATCGATTTTGCATTAAAACCTTCGGCAGTGAGAGCATCATGTATTTCGTTTGGTTCTACAAAGCTCTCTATTCCTTTAATAATAACGACCAAACCTTTTTGGCTCTTTAGTTGGTAAGTGTAGTAACGTTTACCAACCTGGTCAAAATATTTTATTAATGCACGGTACGCGTCTATGTTAATTGGTTGTATCTTGGTTTCTTTGATATTACCTCTTTTAAGAGCAGAAATATAATATTTTCCCTCTGTTAAGGTGTCAATAGCTTTTACAAGCTCTTTATTTGATTCTTCTCTCAAATAAATGGGCGGCGGTTTTTCAATTTTAGGTTTGTCCGCAGATGTGGTATCTTCGATACACTCTGTTTCTACCAGGCTAGAGAAACGATTGCCATGAGCAAGTTCAACACTAGCGAGCCTTGTAAATTTGTTGATGCTAGTGTTTAGCGCAGCTCTTGGGCTTCTCTTTCTTTTCGGCTGCACTGTAATATACCGGTCGATACCCCGTTGTACTAACTGTGTAGAACACTGACCTACATCATTATTAGTATTATTGTTTTTTAACAACACGGCACTTTTTATTTTATTTTTATTCATTGCACTTTTGTCATTGTCATCACAAAAATTTTTATTTTGAAGCAAACAATTTGATACCAAATTGCTTTCTACTTCGTTTGCACTTTTTTTTGGACTATGTTGCACACCTTTAAATGTTCTGGTTGACGTTGTGGCGATTGATGATAAATCACCTACAGACGTTGACCTTTGTGAACTTAGTCCAGTTTTATCTACCACACTTGGCGACTTGAAGACCATGGTATTACATTATATTACGAGAATTAAATAATAAAACTATACTTATATATAACTATATATATTTTTTTTTTAAAGTTTCTGCTTATTAAGCTAAAAACACAGAAAAATTTATTAATTTATATTCACTTAATATTTTGATGTTTATTCGCTGCCATAGCACAATTGCGAATGTTCAGCAATAAATGGGTTAAGCGAAAGGAGGTTGCTTTTTGTTGATACTGAGCCATATTTGTTGATTTGTCTGATTTCATTCTGGAACTCTGCAAGTTGAATTATTTTAATAAGCTCGTTACAGGATTCATTTAGTTCTTTGACAGTTAATAAAATTGAAGATCCGGTAGCTAGTGTTCTTAAGCATTTGTTTATAAATTGGCGACAGAGGCCAACAACGCGAATTATTTTGTTCACGTTAGAAAATTTGTCTATTATATGCACGAATGGATTAAATATTGCTGATGGTGCCAAGTTGGACCCGTCCACCATAAATGATTGTTCTTTAGTTTATTTGGACCGGTACCTCTTGAGGCACAATCTGCTAGATTATCGGTTGATCCAACGTGATGCCATTGTGCTAATTTATAATAAGAGTGAATTTCTGATATTTGATTGGCCACGAAAGTTTTATATTTATCAGGGCGCCCTCGAATCGAACATAAAATAATCATCGAATCAGTCCAAAAGAACGAAGTTATTTCCGGAATTTGCATTGCTTCTATAACTTGATGCATAAGTTTAGCGAGAAGCAGCGCTCCACAAAGATCAAGTCGAGATAGCGAAAGTAAACTTTTAATCGAAATAACCTTCGTTTTTGATGTGAGAAGTCTTACATTAGCGATACCTTCTGAATTTATAGATTTGAAGTATAGCTGCAGCATAGGTCCTTTCTGAGGCGTCGTAGAAACCATATAACTCTGTTTTATTGTTGTTCTCAAATTGGATCCAACGTGGGATAGATATTTCTTCTAGAAGTGACAATTCATTTTTAAATTGCTGTTTTTTGTTGATAGGTGTGACGGAAGTTCGTCATCCCAAGACAGACCTGCCAACCAAAGTTCTTGCATCATAAGCTTGGCTATAATTGTGATTGGTGCCAACCAGCCTAATGTATCAAAAAGCTTAGCGCTATCTGAAAGTAGGCTGGGTTTGGTAGATTTGCCGATATCAGATCTAGCCTTGATGACATTAAACCCGAATGTATCTGTTATGTTGGATTCCAGTGTAGTCCAAGAGTTTTAATGGTATCGTTAAGTTTGAATTCCAAACGATTTTGGTTTCTTAGATATTTCTGGCTTCCAAAAGAATTGCATTGTTTGTTGCCCATTTTTTTTAAGGTAAATCCACCGCTCTTTAGTAAGGCAATGGTTTGTTTTTGGATGAATAAGGCTTCTTCTAGTGTGTTTTGTCCAGAAATCAGATCATCCACTTAAAAATCATTTAACACCAGGTTAGACGCCCTTGGATAGTTTTTTTGTTCTTCGATGGCAAGCTGTTGTAATGATTTTACCGCTAAATAAGTAGCAGCTGCTGTACTATACGTGACGGTTATTAACTTATACTCCATGATATTCTTTTCTGGAGTCTCTCTTCACAAAATGCGTTGGTAGTTCTGATTATAATTATCAACTATAATTTGCAACATTTTTCAATGTCAGCTGTATGAACGTATTTATGTTTTCGCCACCTTAACAGTATAGATAATAGATCCAGTTGAAGAGTAAGGCCAGTCATTTAACGATATTCCAGATGTCATTTTGACAGACCCGTCAAAACCTAACCTTTATTTTGTAGTGGTACTCGATTCCTTTAAAACTGCATGATGTGGCAGATAATAGTAACCAGAATCATTATAGTTACATCAGCAACCTTCATGTGTCCTAATGCGATATATTCATCCATAAACTTCTTATATTGAATAGGTTTTGATTTTTAGCAAGTCGGTTTTCTTCTTGTAACAGACGCGCCATTGCGATCTTTTTTGAGCATCCTAATGGTTTGGCAGAGTACAAGTCAATGTCAATAGGAATTTTCACTACGTAATGGCCATTTTTGAGACGTCTGTGGCTGGTTTTTTCACATTCTAGTTCTTCTCTGGTGAATGTTCGTTTATGAGGAACCTCTTTTATTTCCCAAAAGCTTCTTAATTGAGTATCTAAGTCTTTTCTTGTTGCCATTGATTGTATCACTGTTAAATTGGGACAATTGACTGAGGCATGGTCTAGAAATATCCATCCCAATTTAGTTTCTTGAGCAACTGGTTCATCAGATGAGGCTTTTATTATATTATTAATCAAAATGTATCCATAATAATCTGCACCCAATAATAAGCCAATTGGACCAGGAGTAAAAATGATGAATCCGCCCATAGCACATTACTGGCATGTTTCCATTTCCAGGGGTCTAGAGGCTACTCTGGTATATCCCACATTAAGTTTTTGAATACTAATGCCTTTACGGTTAAGTTATATTTGGAGGGAAACCTCGGCTTCATGTTAAATTTAATGGTTGAGTTCGCTACTCCAGCATCGTTTTTTCCCATGCCTGTTATTTCTGCATACGCTGCGCTCTTTTTTTACTTAAGTCTCTGACAGGCTTCTTCTGTAATGAAGGTGGCTTGAGACCCAGGATCTATCAGTATACGAAGCAATTCATTATGACTACCTGACGATGGTTCCACTAAAGCGGTTTCTAGTAAGATACACTTCCGATTATGATTGTGCTGCTTGTACGTTTGTATTAGCGAGCTTTATACTTTCTTACTTCTTTCAATTTGTGAAAAATTTTGGAACATTTAACGGGTTTTTAGTAACTGCTAAATTTGCAGCTTTGAGATGAGGTTGTTTGTTGGTATGTCTCCTTTTTTTATGTGTTTTATTTCGAAATAGTACTCTCAGAGATTGGAACCTTACTTGTAAAAGTACTAGAAAATATTTCATTGTTGGAGTTTCTTTCGGGTTCTTCAGAGATGTCTCGTACAAGCGGTGAGTTTCCCTGATGTCTAGCTTCTTTGTTAGAATGTTTATCAATATAGCATACCAAGAATCTGTATTGATTCCTTGGTTTTTAATTGCATGAAGACATTCAAATACATTATCATGCAATAATCGTAAACCATCAGCGAATTCTGATGATAAGTTCGGAAAATCTAAAATACAGTTTATGTACGTATTCGTAAGAAACCGTTTATCATCATATCTGGAGCATAAAATATTCCAATATAAATCGTTTAGTAAGTACGGTGACTAGTTCTCGTACGTTTTTCCTAATAGCTGATCGGTGATCGGGTACCCATAAAAACCGAGTACCGTTGTGTCAGAGTCACTGCAAGCTCATGTTATGAGGAAGATGGTTTTGAACCAATAATCCACGTTACAATAAGCACCGAACCTTGGATTGGCTTACCACACTGATAATCATGTAGTTGTCTATTGCACATTTCATTACAGATAGAAAAACATTGCAAACAAGTCATTCCGTTAGTAATTATCTTCAATTGATATGTTCGAATTAGCATCATGCAGAATATAATATGATTGCAACGGATCGCCTCGAGAACCGAATTAAAATTTTCAAGTGCTTTGTGGTCAGGTTGAAATTGAATTTGAAACACAACCATTCCCACAACCATTCCCTTAGGCAAAAGATCATATGTAAAGGTAACAATTTTTCAAACTTGTAGCTCTATCGGTTGCCACAGTGACCGAAATATACTGGCTGCCTATTTATACGGAACTGTCAGAACCTTTCGAATAGACACTCGCGCTGTTATATTCATCATTCCTTATTTAACATGTGTAATCTACAAAAGCCAGTCAACTTAGTTTTGGCAGCTGCCAATGGTGTAGCTATGACCTACGGACGCAAATTGGTGCAAGTAGATATTGAACTCATAACAAATTTTCCAACGTGTTTAAATTATCACCTGTTGGAGTGCAGAATCCATGGGCCGCATCACCGTCCACTCTCAGTGACAGCCAAAATAATCCTTGACAGTTGGGATTTTGTTTGTGAAAATTCATCATCAAATGGCAATTCGCTCTCCGATATACCATCAGTAGAGCCTGTAATGCAAATCGATTTATTTTTTATTCCTTGTCGTTTCAGATTTCACGTCTACACGATCAGTGCTGACATGGTCAAATTCTATGGACAAGTTGGAGAGCAAGACAGTAACTGCTGCTTTCATTAAACTAACTGGTGGGATGACTCAATTCAGCAGCTGGAAGCATATAAGAATTGAAGCGTGGAATATATAATACTTTATATCCAGTGTCTTCCTTGCGACGAGATGTCTGCTGCAACTGGAATTGGAAAATTTTATTCGCGGAGTCGCACATTAGCAGCCAGCTCTGTCATCTGTTGACTGGTGCTAATTCAGTTACTTAGGCTTTTCGAATGAGATTCGAGATAGCAGCGATTTTCCATGCCGGTGCCATCTTTAAAAATAGTGATCAAACTTAAATGCGGTACTAAATGACATTCCAGAGTCAGAATGTGCAAAGGTACTCAATCGCGATGAGAACTCATGACAACACATAAAGGAAAGCACTGTACCACTTCACTGTGTTGATAGATTCATACGGATAACATATAAATAGTCACCCATCCCATCATCATCAACTTTAAACCAGCAGAAACAGTTGTGTCAAGAATTAGAATATAAAAATGAAAATTTTATTCTAAAACGTCACTTGTTTTAACGTCACTTGTTATCGAACAGTCTAGAAATCATAAACCATTATCCCACATTATACACTCACACCATGTACGTCACTCCAAGCAAGTTCAAAATTCTCTATGCACAAAAATCTGGTCACCTAATCACAGAAAATATATAAAATAAACAACGGGAAAACACAGTTACCCTGATATTACAGTTCAATCGTAAACAATTGTAGTCGTACCACATTATGTCAATTTAGTGCATCAGTTTTGTTTCAAATTCCGACATGTTGACGTGATAATCGGTGTGCGCGCTCATATTTAATTTTCCTGAACTAATGAAATTGTAAATAAACTAATCCTAAAACAAACCAACTGTATTTATTAAGTGCTAAAAAACATAAGAAAATTCGTAGTGTAAGTTTTGTAAAAAGTTTTGAAAAAGTTAAATTCTAATAGTATAATAGTGGAAAAAGTTTGTTACGTATAAATAAATCGAAAAGCTTTTAAAAATGTACCAAAATTGTGTGTGTCTAAACTAATATTTTTGTGTGCGCCATACCGACATCTGTACGTGACTAGCGGTAATAATTTCTATTTTTATATAGTTCTATATATATACGGACGATGGCATCCGAAGCGGAAAAAATTAATAATACAAGGTTTGTGTATAGGATTTATCTTACTCCATACATAGTTGAATTTTTATACGATTGAATTTTTTTAATGATAACCATTAAATTACTTTACATACCTTGTTAAAATGTGTATACAAACTAAAATTAAGTTAAAATCACTATAAGGAATTATTATCCTTATCGCTGTAAATAATAACAATGATAAATGATTTCTACAGGCCATTGCTGTTCTGTACTAAATCGACAATCTGCGGTTAACTTGGTATCGGTTCCGACCTTACTCTTATTTTTGTTCTAGAAATTTGTAATTAATGATTTTCGGTGTTATGGAAGGTAAACCAACTCGTAAATGTCTATTGTTTCTCCTATCCCGAATAGGTGATAGGACCACCTATCGGGGAATTGGCTTGGCATCGGATATGGCTTCGATCATTTCAAGCCAGGTGAAATTTATTCTATAATGATAAGGCGGTTTTTACCCGGTCATTTCTGGCCCGTAACAAATCAACAGTATGGATTCATCAAACTCGATCCCAAACTTTCTCTTTCTCTTTTCGAAGAAGGCAAGTTATTCTCCGAGGAGCCATCGTATTTTATTTCATGAACGAATAATACTCGGTAAGTATCGTGATCGTCGCGTTTAGGGTCATGATTTGTTTCTTTCATGTGCATGATTCTTCTCTAACATATCATTAACAATCTTTCATGCTCATCCAACAGAGTCCAACTCTCACATCCATACATTACAACGAGTCTAATCATCACTTTGTACAAATTCAGCTTGTCGGCATTTGCAAGGTATTTTGACTTCAACAGCGGATGTAAGGCACACAAAGCACGGTTGCCGGCGATAAGACTTTAATATCCCCTTCCACACAATTATTACGAATGAACAGGAAGCCGTCCGTATGATTCTGTATATATGCCAGAAACTAGTTGGACTGACGGTATAAGATGTGGTCCTGAGGTGTTGCACTTTTACGAAAAAAAATTCTAGCATGTCTCTGCCCTACATCAGAGCTAATTGCAAAAACTACTGATAGCTTATTCTCATGTTTGTCATAACATTATGACTAAATCCGAAAGTATGATATTGAAGGTATGATGCGGCTCGGTGACTTCTTTAAAGAAGTTACGAGAACTGTGCTCTCTGCTGCGTAATTGTACTCTTAAGACTTCAGTCTTTCACCATTCGCGCTTTTTCCGTCTACAAATTCGCTTGGCGATTTTCTTATAGAACGAAAAGCTTTGTTCCTCCGTGTGATTGTAAAACGTACTAGCGTTTCTTTATAGGCTTTTTTCTATTGCTCGACAGCAATCACTTTGAGCTTTCCTATCGTCGTTTATCGACCTTCACAGTTGAAACGTAACTTTCGTTTTCCTGCGTGATGTCTGGCTTTTTTAACGTCATGGTATGGATCCCATAAAATCATTCGAATGGTTGTAAAATGAGTTTTTATTTTGGGGTTGGCTTACAGCAGTGGCTAATCGCATGCGAAAACGGAGCTTACAAAAACGATTATCAACTGCTTTGAAATCCAGACCAGTCTTTTTTCCCTGGGGCCCAAGAACAAAACCAACACCATGATTACCCAGGTTAAATCCACAGTAAAGCAACATTTGGCCTTGGAACACTATAGTATCCATTATTTGGCCATCGAGTTTCATGCAGAACAACAAGTTTCAAGTAATACCTTTTCATGGCTGATTTACTGTTAAACGACTAAGGTATTCGAAGTATCGCTAATATTATTCGAGTTAATTTAAATCGAACATTTTACCGATTTATTTGAGGGAATGATGTTAATGTTAAGATCGGTCGTAACAGCTTTTTCGTCGCTGTCCGTTTGACGTAAAGCAGCATAAAAACTGTCGGCTGATTATCAGGCGTCCCCTTCGCTTTGGGCCAAAATTTCTTCAGGAGTTCTGCATCTTGTATAACATGTATTTCTCACGCTCATTCGACATTCAAATTGTTCGCTATAAACTATAGAAAAGTTCATTTTGTTGTGACGAATATGATTGTCTGCCGATACCGCTCGACTTAAATAATCTTTCGAATTGTTAGTTGCATAATTTGTTTCCATTATCAGATCTGAATGTTTTGATTTGTTTGCAGATCTGATTCTCGACGTTCGCTTTGTGTTCACAAAATTTGGCAAAACTTTTGTTCTTCGTTTTGATGGAAACGGCTAAAGTCATCCATCAAAACGAGCATAAAACGAGCTCCACCAAGCGATTTGGTTTTCCTTGGTCCTTTTAAATCAGTATAAGGAAGATTTCAAGTAATTCACGACGAAAACGTGATCCACACTGTTTTTAGTGGTTTTTATACGGTTTTCTTTTTTTCTTTTCCAAGACAATCGGGAGATAAACCGTTGCTCATGAAATATGGCGCCAATTTGTCTTCTATAATTTCCATTACCCAATGGCATTCACCCAAGTCGTTTCTAAAGATTTGCACCTATGTTTTTTTATCCGCATCATCTTCCTGACCTTCGATCGATTTTCCTAGTTCCTAAAGATCTAAGTTCCGTACGCATAGCACATTTACACGGGTCAAAATTCTCCAAACGTTCCACATTGTCGCTGGAACTTAAAATATTGTTGGTGCTTCCCATGATGTTGATTTATGAGTAAAGTCAAGTAATAGTTCCGTTGAATGACGTTACTTGCTCGCACAGAACGTTCCAGAAAAAATAGCACGCTTTCGTTTTTGGATTTGAAAATAAAATTGCCTTAAGGCCGTATGCCGTATGCTCCGAAGTTGTTCTGTGAGAACAAATCTGTTCTCACAGAACAACTTCGGAGCATATGGCGTCGTTTTTATTGATTTTAAATTCGTTTTATAGTGAAACAAAAGAACTGGAGATTCTGCAATAATGGTTATGTGGATCAAAATCTTTAGATTTGTACTCAACATGTAAAATCCATTAACGTTAATTCCAACCCCCAGGTACCTGGAACAGTACTTCTAATTTTATCGTGCCTTCTTTTATAAATTGGATTTCTAACACCCGACGCAGAGTGAAAACATTACAGTGAAATTATATTTAACTATATTCCCTGTTAAATTCGTAAATTGGAGACTTCCACAGCTAAAAAAATATTTGTTTGTCTCCTTTGAATACCCTACATAGATCACTTAAAAATTGAAAATCGTTTCATCGAGTTTCATGGAGTGCAACGAGTTCCAAACTTTACTCTTTCATAGCTAATATATTGGTATGAAACATAGCTGGTTTTATAAAATTGGCTGCATCAATTTTATCAGTTGTTTCAGTGATTAATCGACATGGCGGTGGAATTCTAAAGACATCATGCTCGTCATAAAATATTTTGCAAATCATGCGAGTGCTCTACGACCACAATGGGCTAAAATAATATCATTTTAACATTTTTACGTATGGGTCGTCTGAAATTTCACTCCCCAGTTTCTCTCGAACAAACAGTTTCGGTTTATATTGATAAGAATATGATGATCGTGTTATCATTTTCTATTTATCTACAAAATATTTACGAAGAATAAATAAAATCTAGATTTACGATAACAAATTAAAGAATCTGTTCTTAAGAAATTTTATGTGTGTGTGTGTGTGCCTCTCGTTAAACATCATGTATGTTTATGGTAATGCGGTTTCGATTTTATCGTTCCGTACATGATTTCGACGAAATTGAAATGGTTTAATCGAACGTAATAATTAAAATTTTATCAGTAACGTAATTAATGTTTTGATTATGTGCGGTAACTGATAGAATCTCAATATAAATTTCATTGGTGTTAAAAATTAGTTTGTGATCTAAAGGTTATCAATGGCATTTTTGTAGTAGTTTATTTATTATGAAACTAATTTTTTATTATTTTAATGTCATAATACTATAGTTCGCAGAATTTGTAATTCATTTACAAATTGTTTCTTTCTGTACTATCTATTCTGGAGATTTCCAGAACCTACATACAATATGGTGCCATAGTAAATCGAATTTTTATATGGTTTTGATACTCTTGGCCAAGTGCATCCTGTTTCCATCAATGAAATGTGAATACTACGCTTCCTGCATTCACACGAACGCACTCACAGCTTCTAATGTTATGGCGTCCAATCACATGATGTTTTTTTGCGTGAGAAAATAACCCAGCTCAGTTTTTAAATTTTAGGATCGACAGACCAAGGGTATTGTCCAACCTGCTAACGAACCCGCCGTTAACCACCATCGTGCTCAGGTAGCTTATACCGTTATTTACAATTATTGATCGTTTTAGTAAGGATGTTCACGACTCTGACTATAGTCCTTGATCGTCAGTTCTTGTAAGCACACCCGGCATAAACATCTGTAAATAGTGCGACCAACCACTAGGCCTTCGCATTTAGTTTTGAGCGTCCTTTGTTTAAGACCTCACATTTCCTTAAAACTACCCGCTTCGGAGCATATATAACAAGTTTACTACTTTCTGAACAGTGTATTATTATTGTTTTGGTAGATAAAAGCTCCATCTTAAAACTACAACTCCAATCAGTCATTTTAATGATAGCACTTTGCACTAGTTCAGGGATGCTTTGGCTTGAGTTACCACCAAAGAATATTGCCTTATCGCCGCAAACGCTATTCGTTTGACATTGTAATCCATACCGCTAGTGATGACGAAGTTTCGGAGGTGTATGGCTAATACGAATCTGTCGATATCTGTCGATATTTTTTAGTAGTTTTATGTTTTTTTGTTTTGTTTCTGAACTCTGCAATCTGTTCTGGGGCCGAAGCTCTCCCGACTCTTTCGCTGTTAATTTTTAACGTCTTACCTTACGCCGTCACCAGCCAAATTTAGGACGTACGAATACAGGTGAGATTTTAATATCCATCTGCACATTGCATTGCTCCAGCCAGCCTGCACTGACATCACCGATCGAAATCAGGTGATGAACAATTTCTTTTGCAACCCTCCCCCGTTGGGATTCGAACCCGGTACCTCCCATCCCAAACACCGCAGCTTTAACCACTGCGCCAATTGCTCGGTAGTTTTATGTTTTTCCGTGCAAAATGTATATCAAACATTCCATGATTCTGCTTTACCATACACTGTAATGTACTTTTCCAGACTTACCTGACTTATTTTATTCACATTGCTGAATTATTCATTATGGCGTGCTAAATACTTATATGTATCTATTTATTTTGAAGTGTTGCAAGAACGTCCTTTGTGTTATATATTGCGCATCTTTTTAATTGTTGCTCTTTTCGTAATTACTCGATATCAACCCAAGGCAGTTTTTCCTTTCTTGGATTTTAAGTGGTTTGCTTTTGCCATAAACACCGATTCTAGTTATTTTGTGCTATACTATACCTCTAAAATATCTCTAAGTATGAAGCTTTTTTTTGGACCATAATTGCCAAGTTGTTTCGAACAAGTAATCGAACATTTCCCAAATTGGACGATTAAGTCCCAATCAGGAAACATTGTCTGATAGTTCATTGCTGTAATGTACGTTTGCAATTTTAAATGTTAAACCTATCGCGTGGCCATCAAACGATGTCCAGTTTTCTTTTAGAGCCCAAATGGTTACTTTCCTGAACATCCCATTACTTATATCAGATCAATTCATCGTTGTGGCGATAATGCTTGGAAGACCGTTTATTTTTTGAAAAAAGGCATATTTTTCGCACTCGTTCGTTTGTGTCATTATAATGCCATATTTAGACTTAGCCCTAAAGTAATGATAGTTGGCAAATTTTTAAGATCGTCCAAAATGTTATCAAGTTTATTAGTATTGATGTACTACCACAGATGCAGGCAAGTATTGAAGTTACATACTATTCCTGCACCACATGCACTTTGCAGTCAGATGATTGTGTTGGTTTTCATACTTCTAGGCGACACCGTTACCAGTTAACACTGTTGTAGATATCATCAGTCCACCTTTACACTATTCTTTTTATCGTGTATGGTTCTTGCATGCAGAACAGGAGATCGATTTATTTTCTTGTGCTGTCCACACTGTCTAATTTCATGAAGTACAATTTTGGAATGTTGTATATTGAGTGGGACAATTTGCTATAGCTGAAATCATAATATGCATCTACTTGAATCGCTTTAGTCGATTTTTTTTAGTACTTTTTGCTGTGATCCTTTAACATTTGCGTGAATAATACGCTGTGAGCTAGCATTTTGTCTCAGTGTTTATTCATTCATTCATCGTGCTATTTCACCTTTCTTGCCAAAGAGCTAAACCGATAATTTTCGCATTTGCCTTCAGGATCATGAAACAGTGAAACCGGAATATCAGTGGCTCAAACGTGGATCGCATTTATAATTTTCTAGGTTTTAGAAGTACCGCAGGAATGAATTACCGATCTGTAATAATTATTCAGATTATCATTCGTATATATTGTTCCCTAATCGACTCTTTTGATATGCGACATGAAACTAAGTCTCTCACAGGGTTGGGCGTTTTACATGTAAAAAACGTTTTCTCCATTTTACATGTAAATAACGTAAATAACAAAAAAAAAGTGCATTTTACAAAAATATGTAAATTATATTTAAAAAACGAGAATCCGTCCAGAAATAATTTAAAATATTGAATAAATGATAGAAAAATTTGTTTATAAGAATAACTTGCATTAGAAAATCCAATTAAACATTTTATTTAAATGGTTAATCATAATTATTTTCAACTTTTAGTTATCTACATTGAGACTATAAAAATCACCTATCCTTCTACAATGCCATCTGTAGTTTACGTCTTAAACTAGTTCTTATATTCGACAAAATAAACAACTAGTGACATAGTGCCATCTAGCTACATTTGAATAAACTAAAATAAAATATTTTTAAGAGTGCATATTTCTTTCGATATGTAGCGGAAAACTAATTGCAATTTGACGTTTAATCATAAATAAAATAATTCTCTGCAGTGAAATGAATCTATACTCGTTTGACTGGCTTTTAAATTTAAATCTTTATTAATTTCAAACAGGACAAAATCAACCAAATTATAACTACCCGCCTCATCCTCATCAAATAAATGTATGCCTGAAATTACTAGCCCTATTCTATCCATTCGATAAAATGCCTATGCATTATGCCTTTGATGTCCAGTGTAGTAAAGAGGTAGCGAATATGATTATCGAAGTTAAGCGTGGAACTGTAGTGAATTTTATTAATTCAATTCAATTTTTCTTACTCTAATTACAATTAATAATTTTTCATAACCTAAGTTTGCAGCAATACCATTATACTAACCTTACCATAGAATTAATACTAGATAAATTGATTAATACATTAATAATTAAATTTGGGAAAAATATTCTTTTTGAAACCCAGCAGTTACCATTCAAGGAATTCCATATGCTAACTCCTCTCACGAAAAACAAAGCGTTCATCAAATTACATTTATTGATAGCAGGTGTCAAGATTTCATTGTCAAAATATTTCTTATCATAGGAAAGTTGCACTTTATTTTACATTTATACATATGCACAAATATCACAATAAATAAATACAAATACACTACACTGTAGTATATAGTCAATTTTTCTTTAATTAAGAGATTTGGTAACAGATGGCGATAATTGTAATGAAAAAGTTTATTTATATTTTACAGTATGTATAAAATAATCGTTTACATTTTACATACATTTTACATGTAAAAAACCCAGTAAATTACATTGTGTAATTTACACGCTCAACTGTGGCCATCATACATATTTAAAATATATTTATAAAGTGCCAATAAATAATAATGGTGTAAAGTAATCTGTAGTGATAAAATACTAATTTGTGAAAAGTGTTATTTGTATACGTATGTTATTTATACCGTTATACAGTGTAACAGCCGGCGTAACACTACACCACTGTAAAAATACGCAGAAATTTTATTTTTTTTCAATTCTTTTTTTTTTTTTTGATTATTTTGTTTATTTGATTTTAGTTACAGTTCGCACATAGCACAAAATAGATATAAATTCTTTTATGGAAAACAGAGAAGAATTGATAAAGTTGAAAGTGAAGAAAATGATTTTGAGCTATCCGATTCAAATGAATATGTTCCTGGTAGCGATTCCACATCAAGCAATTCTGACGAACCTAATGTACTTTTAGAAAATGCAGAAACTTCTAGTGAAGAGGAGGAAGATATTGTCCCCAGAAATGTTTGGGGACCGATTAGTAGAAACTATCTAAAAACATTTCAATTCACTGACACCGCTGTTTCTTCAGGAGTAATTAATATGAACTCCAATTAAATAAAACCAGCAGATGTTTTCAAAGTTATGGTTACGGAAGAAGTTTACGAGCTAATAGTGGTGCAAACAAATTTGAATGCCAGCAAGAAAATTGCAACTACTCATGTGAGTCGCAATTCTCGCATGAAAAAATTTGAAGCTACGAATGTTTCCGAAATAAAACAGTTTCTTGGACTTGTAATGTATATGGGAATCGTAAAGCTTCCTTCAATTCACATGTATTGGAGCACGGATAATTTTTATAAAAATTCTTTTGCCCCAAAAATTATGTCAAGGAACAGATTTCAGTTATTACTCAAATTCATTCATTTTGCTGATGAAATTGGCCAAAATAACCGCTTGCGTAAAGTTAACCAATTACTAGAAATAATGGAACGGAATTTGACTGCAGCCAGAAAACCTGCTGAAATGTGAGTGGTGGATGAAAGCATAATTCCGTGGCGTGGTCTACTTCAATTCAGACAATAAAATCCGGGAAAATCTCATAGATATGGAGTTAAATTATACAAACTTTTTTCCATGTATTGTGGTAAAACAAATGATTCTGCAAGAAGAGAACAACCAACACCTTGTGTTTCTCACAGTACACAAATCGTCTTGGATTTTGCTGAGCCTTATCTGAATAAAGGAAGATCAATGGTCACGGATAACTTTCATACATCTATTTCTTTGGCGAATGCATTGTTAGGTCGCAAAACGCATTTATTTGGTACTCTAAGAATGAACAGGGTTGATAATCCTAAAGATGTTACTGGAGCGAAATTAAAGAAAGGTGAAACTATCGGCCGTGAGTGTTCAGGAATTGTAGTAGCGAAATGCAGTGATAAGAGAAAAGTACTCATGCTTAATACAAGACATTATTTGAAAGAAATTTCCACTGGAAAAAAGAATAGAAACAATGAGGACATCAAGAAACTTCAAAACAAAGCATCGATTTATTAGACCAAATGGCTAGTTATTTCTCTCCTTTACGTTAAACTATTTGATGGTACCACAAGATAGCTTTCGAGTTTCTTTTGGGTATTGCCGTTGTAAACAGTTTAGTATTATATAAACAACTAAAGCCCAATACAAAAATAGGTGGTTTTAGGAAAAGTATTTGTGAGTATCTATGTGAAGCACCCGATCAAGCATCGAGGCCTTCCAGCTCTAAAACACGATGTACCAAATTTTACAGTAAAATAAAACAGATAGATGGACGGAAAGAAGCAGTAAAAAACCAAAAAGGTTACAACATTTTACAATGGCTGTGTGGATAATCCAGCTCTTTGCCTGGACTGCTTCAACTCATTAGTTCCTTGTTTTATTATGTGCAATTTTAAAGTGAATTTATATGTACTATTTTAATATTTTATTTATTGAATTATAAAATTATAATTTTTTGTTCTTTTCTAATTCATTTGAAATAAAAGATACAGTGAAGCTTCTCAAAGTTAAAAAAAATGCTTTTCTCTAAGTGCCATAGCATAACATGTGTTAACTCGAAATTTTGACTATTCGATTATATTTAACTTGTCGGGAGATTCAATCGAGAAAGCTTTATTTCATTTTTGTCATAGTCGTAGTAATTTTATTTATTGGTGGCTATATAACTTTAAATTTGTCGTGACGATTGTGACTGTAGTCATAATAACAAATAAAAAAATAAATTAATAGTTTAAAGTAGTGATGTAGTTTATAGTATTGTTGAGCTGGTTGATTTATCCAATCAGTAATTCGACTAAATTTGCATAACAAATTTTTCTCACTATAATGATCACTGATTAAGAAAATAATATCAAAGTCTAGATAAGTATATTATTATAACCGGCTTGGTAGAGCGATACTTTACTTAAGTAAGTAATACGTTAGCTGAGATAATACATTTTATTGCCGTTTGACTCAGGTGCCTTAACTATATAAGTATATAGTATTTCACTATACGAAATAAAATCTTATTACACAGATGAATGATGTGTAATAAAAAAAAATCGTTTAATATTGTAATTGTAAACAAGAAGACTCTTATCAGCTCGTTTACAATTTTCTTATCAGTTAAGAAAAAAAAAACTCAGAATTTATCCAGCATCTCGCGTAATTACTCGTTGAATCTTATTACATTCGTGTGTTTCAGATTTAAATTTGGCCTTTTTTGTCGAAATATTTTAAAAATTAAATACGTTGAAGTGATTTGTGTTATTTGAGTGCCAGTGAAGTGTATAATTAATAATTAATACCAATCAACATAAATTTAATTACTAGTTGTTGATTTAATTAGTAATTTTTTATATATAATTAGAAAATTGATTCGTTCGTGAGTGTATTGCGTAAAATGAGTAAACGAACAGATGGGGAAAAGGGGATGATTGTGTAAGTGTGGGGTGAAATATTTTATGTCACATAAATATAGAAACATAATAATTTGTTATTTTACTATATTTATTGGGTTGTGCGGTGTGCCTCACCGTTTTTTGTATTTTGTACCATAATTAAATTTTGTGCTAATTTAAAGTGGGTTTTACCATCAAGTTCACACTATATTATTCAAAAGTTCTTTATATAACTTTTAGTGTTCAAGTTTATTTTGTATTTTATTAAGGTAGTTCAGAATTTCAGCTTTACTATAAATATGATATACCACGATTATTAATGGTTCATATCTAGAACCATTTGTTAGCAAATAACTTATATTACTATAAGGGAAATCGTGAACATTTCCATAGTAAATGCTAACGACAACATGATTTCGTTCAATTTTGTTTCGGATAAAAATTCTAGATGGCATACCAAACGTTTTTAACGAGAACAATAGATGGCACGTCAACCAATTTTTTTATTTTTTATTTTTTCATAAAATTTCATAACAGCTGTCATTAATGGTACTATTGTTGTTATTTCAAAGTGTAGCGTCTCACGTCTGTGAAGTGAATAATAATAATTTGTTTTGTGAATTAAAAGTGTTGTATATTTTGTTTTATAAAAACCTTTCATAAATTATAAAATAACATAAATAAATAAGTTATTTTAAAATAACATAAATATAAAGTGCTTGTTTTATCAAAATGCCGCTGAAGTGTTTTAATTGTTCAGCGAAGATTGGTTTGCATTCGTAAGTAGTAATTGATGCGAAAGATAGCTAAAACATAATTATTCATCACTTTAGATGCTAATTAACACAATATAAATATGTTGTTTGTTTTAAATTTATTAAAATGTAAAGTTTAACCTATAAAAAAGTGATTTTATACCACCAAGCAATTGGACTATTCGAATTAGTAGCTAATTTTAGATAAATTTTGCATATATTTTCGGTTAAAGGTTTTATTTTTACAATTTATATTGCCTCAAGCGTATACTGAATAAAAGAGCTGATTGTACCCTTTAATTTATAGCGCACCATCATCTGAAGATTACAGGAAAATTTGGCGAGATATTGTTCCAAATGTCAAAGCTAATGAATTGGATTATCCTTCATTTAAACTTTGTTCCAAACATTTCGAGGAAAAATATTTAACCACTGGTAATCATCTTACAAGAAATGCGGTACCTTCGAAATTTGTTTTGGACAATGACATGTGGTAAGTTAAACCAACATTTCTTTTTAATGTAATTATGTTAAAGCTTGTAATAATAAAATTGTTATATTTGCGCCTAGGTATACTATTGAATATGATGAGGATGCGACATTAAATGTTCCTACTGAAATAATTAACTATAAAAAGCCAGAATGTAATAAAATTTCATGTAATGATAACACAACAAACTTAGAAAACGAACCACCAAATTACCCTTCAACGTCAGCCATGAATACGCCACCGAATTATCCTTCAACGTCAATCACGACGTCACCACCAATCAAAAAAGCAAAAAGTGGAAATATTCTACCAACAACACCGCAATCAAGTGATGCCATTAGCCGTCAGTTCAGATATACTGGAGACATTGATGCATCTTACAATTACACACCACGTACTTCAAAGCGAGCTATATCCAAATTGAAAGAGGAAATTGGGAAAACTCGAAAATTAAACAAGGCTCTTGTCACAAAATGTAATCGTTATCAAAAAAAGGTACAAGATTTCGAAAATTTCATGAAGAGGTTAGAGAAAGAAGGGATTATTAGTGGAGGATCGCGTGATACATTAAATGTAAGAAAATTATTTTAATTAAGCGCTTTACCCACAGGAAATCAAAAAGAAAAATTGGATGAAAAATACTTAATACGGTTTTAATTTTTAGTTTTCTTACGGGCAAAGCACTTTAAAATCAAACATTTATTTATTTGATATATTATTGTATATATTTATATACATATATACAATATATTGTATATATTCAAGTATATTAAATATATATTTGATTGTATATACCTTATGTTATTTGCTATATTAATTGTCAATACTAAAATATTTATAATTATTTTTTTAATTTATTAGGACATAAGCCAAGAACAATCATTTATTTATGAATTAAAATCCGGTGTAAAATTTGGCAAATATACACCGAAGTTGCGTCAGTTTGCGATGACCATGTCATTTTTTTCAACTGCTGGTTATGAGCATCTTCGGCAATTTTTTATTAAAAGTATCAAACTACCACATATAAGGACCATAAGACAATGGTACCAGAACTCAACAGGCAGTCCTGGTATTACAATACAAGCCGTGGAACATTTGCGGCAAAAAATCCAAACAGAGAATAAAGATATCTATTTCTCCATAATGATGGACGAAATGTCAATCAAAAAATGTATTGATTGGGACAATAAAAATAAGGAGTTTGTGGGGTTTGTTAATTATGGCGCAGGGTGTTTGGATGATAATGTAGATGATGAACAAACACAGGCATCTAATGTGTTAGTGTTCTTCATTTGTGCTATAAATTTAAAATTTAAAATACCTATTGCATATTTTTTTATTAATTCCTTAAATGCAGCAGACCGAGCACATATAATAAAATTTGTCATATCCCACTTACGCGAGGAGTGTAATGCGAACATTATAACGTTAACATTTGACGGGCTTAAGGCAAATTTTAGTATGGTCAAATTGTTAGGAGCCGAATTACCACAAAAGCCTTATTTTTATGTCGAACCTAGTGATCAAAAAATTTTTATTTATTTGGATAATTGTCACATGATTAAACTTATACGTAATCATTTCAAATTAAAACGTACATTTTATACAAAAAATGACGATAAAATTGAATGGCATTACATTGAAAAACTAAATAATATTCAAACTGAAAGCGGACTTGCACTTGCACCAAGAATTAATGCCACACATATAAAGTTTGAAAATTCTATAATGCGGGTAAAATATGCAGTGCAAGTGTTTAGTCGCAGTGTAGCAAACGCATTAGAATATTTAAGCCAAACCGATCCAATATTTAAGGATTGTATGCCTACTGTTAAATTTTTACTAATTATTAATGATTGTTTTGATATTTTTAATAGTAATAGTTTAATGGCAAAATATTATTTTAAACGACCTCTCTCTAAATCGACACACGAAACTTTTTTTAAAAATTTAGAATATTTAAAACAAACTATCAATGAATTAAAATATGTTAACAAATATCATCAAAAATTAAATGTAATACAAAGTAATTTCAATACAGGATTTTTAGGTTTTTTAATAAATTCCGAAAGTCTAAAAATTATGTACAATGAATTAATTGTAAATGATAAATTAGATTATTTGTTAACATATAAGTTTAGCCAGGATCACTTAGAGTTGTTTTTTGGGTTGATTCGTTATCGAACTGGCCGAAACGACAATCCAACATGCAAACAATTTATAGCATCCTATAAACGGCTAGTTGTTAATAAATCTATAAAAGCGCAAGGTACGGGTAATGTTTCCTTGCCAGAAATATTAACTATTTCATCCAGCCGAAAGACAAATCAATTAAATTTAAATGATGATGTTGTATTAGATTTAATTGAAGTCGAGCTGGATGAATACTCGTGTGATATAATAACGTATTTAGCTGGGTATATTGAAGCCAAACAATTGCCTAAATTTTTAAAATGTAAGGAATGTCTCCAAATTTTAAATAAAAGTGCACGGTTGGAGCTAAATCTAGGTTTATTTAATTTAAAAAAATGGGGTAAATTAATGACCCCATCATTAAATACATACAAAATTTTAGTCGAATGTGAGAAAATTTTTAAAAGTAGTGTTAATATTAATGTAAAATTAGAATATAGTAAGTTAGTTTTACGATCAATACAAAATATTAGTTTAATCGATTTAATTTTTATAGATAATAGCAATCACTTATACTCTAGATTTAATATTAATGATATAGAAAATCATTTTTACGTGTTAATTAAAACTATCATAAATATATATTATAAAATAAGATTTTTTCATTTTGCAAAACAAGAGAATTTAAAAAAAATTGGTGTAAGAAAAAAATTAACGAAGTTAATTCATTTTAATGAAATGAAATAATTAAAAAAAAATAAAATTTGGTTTTATTTATTTATTATTGTATATAAATATAAGCCCATGTACTCCAATCCCGATTATAAAATTTAAAATTTTTTTTTTAGATTTAAAATTTTTGTTTCGTTAATAATTCGTTCAATATAAAAAACTGTAGATAAAAAAATGTAAACATTTCGTTCAACTACTCTAGTGCCATCTACTATTTTTATCCCAACTAATATCATGTTGGCACATAAAATCGACGCGATTTCCCTTATAGTAATATAAGTTATTTGTTTGTTAGGGTTGTATAGCTAACTGTGCGTCTACGACGCATCGTCTTTTCACTAACGCTCCTACACATACTTCGTATCTGTGTTTCGTCTTTCTCATCATATTTGTAATATGTAATATTAAGTTGATCTAGACTTTCACTGGATCAGATTCATCCAGTTCCGGACTACATTCTATATAACTATTTTTATATTCAATCGGGTGTTTGCAAGGATAATAATAGTCATCCTCTGGTACATTTAAGACTTCATAACTGTCATAACTAATTTTTAAATTTTTTTAAATTTATGTTAATAAAAACACATACTACCAAAACCATCTCTATCTAGTAAAAAGCCATGAAGTGTATTTGCTCACTACCACACACAAATCAAATAGTAGTCAAGATTTTATTATTGTTTGAATAGATTTCAGTAAAAACATAATTTATGCGTTTGGTTTTATTACTCGATGAAATTAATTATCTTTTTTAAATATATATATATATATATATATATATATATATATATATATATATATATATATATATATATATATATATATATATATATATATGTATATATATATATATATATATATATATATATATATATATTATATATTATATATATATATATATATATATATATATATATATATATATATATATATATATATATATATATATATATATATATATATATATATATGTATATATATATATATATTTATATATATATGTATATATATATATATATTTATATATATATGTATATATATATATATATATATATATATATATATATATATATATATATATATATATATATATATATATATATATATATATATATATATATATATATTATATATATACTTTATAATTTTTGTTTTTCTTTATTTTACAATCTATCTGCTTAAAAGATATTCAGTAAATTTTGTGTCTTTTTACATTGTCATGATTAGAGTACTTTTATCCATTGATAAAATATCACTTACATATAATTAGTATAAATTGATGCAACTCATAAATTTTACTATTATTGATTCGATACATTAGAGGTTTTAAAAATTAGAGTTTATAGTGTATCTAGGACCTAATTGGCAAATTAAAAATTTGGTGGCGTTTCATTCTTTCTCTCGTCGTGGTAGTGAGAAGTTTGTTCACTAGTTCGTTTTGATGAATTGTCAATCTTGAGTGATACCTGGCACTGGAATTCCTAATTTCTTCCCGTATTGATGGGACCTGCAGGTCTCTGTGAATTATATCGTTTGACACGAACCATGGGGCATCTACTATGATTCTTAGAAGTTTAGATTGGAACCGCTGAAGAATGTCTAAATTTGAGTTGCTTGCCGTTCCCTACTGCTGTATACCATACGTCTAGATAGGTTTTATTATCATTCTGTAAAGCAGTAGATTTTAATCGTTAAACTTGATTTTCTGCATATGAGCCAATACATTTTTGACAGTTTTATCCCCAACTGATTTCTTTTTGTCCATATATGCTTACGCCATGTTAGACGTTTGTCGAGGTGAATACCTAAATATTTTACATCATCAGTTTGAGGTATATTCTGGTTATTCATTTGTATAGGTGGATATGTTCCTCTTCGCATCGTGAAGGTTACATGTTTAGACTTAGCTTCATTAACTTTAATTCGCCATTTTTTAATCCATACTTGAATTCTGTTAATATTCTTCTGCAAAACTTCTGTCGCTTTGATGGGGTCTTCGTGTGATGAGGGCACTGCTGTGTCGTTTGCAAATGTGGCGACAGTTACTTGTTTACTTGTAGGTAAGTCTGCAGTATATAGCATATATAATATCGGGCCAAGCACGCTAACATGTGGTATACCAGATTTAATTGGACGGACATTTGTATAAACATCCTGATGTTTTATAATAAAATATCTGTCCTTTAAATACGAAGTTAATATTCTATAGAAGTCATGAGGTAAGCATTGCTTTATTTTGTATTGTAATCCCACATGCCTCACCTTATCAAAAGCTTGCGCTATGTTCATGAATACAGAAGAACAATATCTTTTTCCTTTTAGAGCTTGTTGAATAACTAAATCCAAACTGATGGTCCGGAATCAGCTTCTTTTCCAGCAATATATGCTTTAGGCGCTTAAGTAGTAGTTTTTCAAATAGCTTAGACATTATTGGTAGCAAGATTGTATGTCTGTACGACGTTACTTCTTCTAGAGGTTTGCCTAGTTTTGGTATAAGTATTATTTGTGAAACCTTCCATTGTATTGGGAAGTATCCAGTTCTAAGTACTGCGTTGAATAAATAAGTAAAAAATCGAATACCCTTATCTGGTAGCTCTTGCAAAACCTTTCCTGTGATATGATCATATCCTGGCGGCTTCTTAGGGTTTAACTCTCACTGTATTGCAGTTTTTACTTCAAATATAGAAAACTTCGTGATTGTATGATTCATTTGCAATGGCAATTCTAAATGCATTTGAATGTTGCCGTTTTCTTCGTCCGTAGTTTCTGATGGGTATGGTTCGTTCTTGCGAAATGGTCTGCAAATACATCAGTCTTTTCTTTATTCTTTCTCGCCCACTGACCTTTACTTTTTCGTATTGGCGGAATATATCGTTGTGGTTGTTTCAGCTTTTTAGTCGCTTTCCATAGTGAATAATCCGTGTTTTCTGTTGGTGGGAGTCGCGACAAATATTCTTGAATTGACTGATTTTTTTCATTGAGCAGCAGTTTCTTTAACTGTTTGACCGCCTCGTTTAAAATGCGTTTATCTTCTGTCAGTCTATATCGTTGCCATTGCTGTATTAATTTTCTTTTGTCCTTAATTATTTTATTGACAAGATTTGAACATTCTCCATTCTTTTCTTTCTCATTTTTTACTGGTGTGGACTTCCAAGCTGCCGACTAAATACATTCATTGAGATGTTCCACTGCTTGATCTACATCACACTCCGTCGTTAATTTGATTTTTGTGTTTAGATTCTCTGTTACCTTACATCTGAATTGGTTCCAGTCTGTTATTTTGTTGCTTAACATCGGTTGCTTCTGCATGTTCCTTATCTTTGTAGACAGAGTGATTAAAACAGGGGAGTGGTCCGATTTTAAGTCTAAACATGGCATCGCTTTAATGTAATTACTTGCGATTCCTTTGTTGACGCAGAAATCTATGACGTCTGGAATCTTTCTTCTATCACTAGGTCAGTAAGTAGGTTCACAGGTTGACACATGATTAAGCTTATCTTTTTGAATTGTATTAAGTAACGCTCGGCCTCTCGTTGTAGCCAATCTTGATCCCCACTCTTGGTATTTTGCGTTATAATCACCCCCTGCTATAAAGCAATGACCCAAAGATGTATAAAAATGATTAAATTGTTCCATTTTTATTACATGTTTTGGTGGGCAATAGATGGCCGAAATTGTTATAGGACCTATCCAATCTTCTATTATCACAGTAGCTGCTTGTAGATGCTCCTTCTCATACTTTTTTATTTCATGGTGTTTAATTATGTTTTTGATTATAACTGCAGTGCCACCATGTGCTGTTCCATCAGGATGGTTTGTGTCATAAATGGTGTATCTTGGTATTTTGAGACAACTTCTGCTGGTGTTTTGCGTTTCGGATATTAGCATGACATCAATTTCTTTATCTATCAAAAAACTTTTTACTTCTTGTCCATGTTGTTGGCATTCCAGATTGCTAATTTAAGGGTTCTGGACATTTAATGATTTGGAGACAATATTGGTTAGAAGGTTCAGGATGGTATCCTTTTTGACTATTAATTTTTCCATTATATTTTCCAACCGTTGTGTGGAAGACTGCTCAGGTTGTTGGTTAAGAGTTTTTGAATTTTCCGTTGGCTGATTTTCTTTGGTTTGATTTCCATCCGAAGTTTGATTTTTAATTGAATCTTTGAGTTTCTGTGCATATGTTGTTCCACTAACAAGCTGATAAGATGGATTTGGATTTACAAAAGATGGATTCGGATTGGATGGCTGCGACTTCTCTACTCTTTTTCTCTTAGAGGGGGAAATCTGTGTTTTTTACCTCTTGGTAAACACTGCAACCCCTATAGTTGGCTGGATGACTACCATTACAGAGCACGCATTTGACCTCTGTTCCCCATTTTTTCTTGTCACAATCAATCGTCAGATGTTCCCCTGTAGATTTCACGCATCTTGGTCGATGATTGCAGTACGTTTTAGTATGCCCGTACTTTTGGCAAGTAATGCATTGCACCACTTCCCGCTTTACATGCGGTTTTTTGATCTGCACAACTGAGTGCATCAATTTACTGATTGAATGTATGTCTTTATTAGTTTTATTCATTCGTAGTTCAACTTTAAAGAGTGGGAGTGGTTTTTTCATACCACTTTGCATCATGTTGCAGATATTAACAACGTCGTGGCCCAAGCCAATTAACTTACTTTTTAATTCGTCAGTGTTAATAGACGGATGTAAGTTTCTTATGACCGCCTAGTAGGTTTTATTCCCCCTTTGTTGGAACGCGAATTCGGTGTTTCGTTCCGCTAGAGCTTAAATGACGGCCGGGTATGCCTCAGCATCTTTTACCAAAATTTTAACCTGTCTAGTTCCAATTATTTTTAGGTCAAATTTGTCTTTTGTATATTCCTTTAACAAGACAGTCAAAGGATTGATTCCTTCTACGCCAGACACAAATATTGGAGGCACTAATACTATTTTTGGTGGTGATAACCAAGCATAGATAAGGAAGACGGCAGGACATTTGGAATACTAGAATCGTTAGATGGTTCCGATTCTGACATAAGTTGCGATGTTAGTGGTATATATATATATACATATATATATATATATATATATATATATATATATATATATATATATATATATATATATATATATATATATATATATATATATCTTTTACTTTTTTTATTTTATTAAATTAAGACATTTGGATTTTTAAATTCATACAAGACAAAAATTCATTGGCATTGATTTATAATATTGTTGTAATGTATATCCTCCAAAAGACACAAAATTCATTAAACATAAACGATAATTCGATAACTAAAATTGTACAACTTAGTTAGGATAATGTATACTTAATTGAATAACTTTATAGACTCGATACATCTTTTTCATTCCAATGCCACTTTATTAGGGTATCAAATCAAGAGGTAATCAAGTTTGGATTTTAAATTGGAAATTTATTTATTATGTAGATGTTTTTGATATAGATATGTACATTATTTTCGTTATCTAAATAGGTATAGATATAAGCCATCATTTACATAAATAGTTCGTAGAAGTCATGGAGCCAGATTTCCACAAACTTTAATCGTACTTATTTAAGTTTATAATTTATATTTCAAATAGTATTTCTAGATTCAAGAGTATTATGAAAATAAGGGTTTAAATTAGAATACTCAAGTCATTTAAAAAAGTTACGAAATTTAGCATTTTCCAACTACACAAATTACATTTTGAATTTAAATAAAAAAAACGGTTTTAATTCAAAATTGTTTTTTATTAAATATATAGGAAAAGCCTTATGAAACCATTGAAACAAATATAGGTAAATTAATGTGGTTTCATTAAACATAAAAACCAATTCGATCATCTCGTATAATTTGTTTCATCAGGTACATAAAATTTAAAAAAAAAGATTAAATGAGTGTTTGCAGTTTTTTGTTGCTATTAAGTGTTTTTGAGGTTTGCTGCAAATCATTGATTCGTTTTATATAATTATTTAAAACTATGTTTGCAAAACATTTTGCTATATCAAAATAAATTTCAGAACTAAACCGTCCACAATAGCATTTGTAATATAAATCTATATCTGTGTTGGATTTTCTTAAACTTTTTAATGTCATATTTATCAATATGTCGTTTTGGTTTTTAGCTTTCATGAACACATCTTGAAATTCTTTTACCCTTATAATTTCTTGTAAATTAGAACACATATGGAAAATTATGTAATTAAATTTGCCTGCTGCCACAGATATTTCACCCCGTTGTAAGAAAACAAAATATTTGCAATCAGTGTTGCTATCCTTTTCTTTAAGAAATAATTTTTGACAAGATTTACATTTTATTCTTTATGAGCCGCGTAGCCACACGCATATAAGTTGGCTGATTCATCAATATTTACATTTTGCAAATAAAAATGGCTTTCTAATATAGTTTTTAAGGTGCTTAAATCTCCTGGCTCGAACAATGAATTTTCGTTTTATAATAGTCTAGTTTATAATAGTATTTTGTGTTGAGAGCGAAATTATTATGAACTCTTATTTTTTCACATTCCACAACTTCAGTGTAAGAAACAGTGATCTGTATAAACGGAAACGTCCTTCGTTCATTTCACACTCGTTCAAGGCAAATTTAATTAAATTTAGAAAGCTTGTTGTAGTGAACAATTTAGCATCCAAGGTAGATTTTATCAATCAATTATCACTTTTCTAAAAATTTAACATTACTATGAGAAGTAGAATTAATAGTTTCCTTATTATTCTGATGTCACCAGTGGCTTGAAGATTTGTTTTTTAATGATTCAGCATCCTATAGGCTAGTTGAAACATTTGCGGATTGTTTTATTAAATTGGATATATCAATGTTGGTTTAAATATCTTCTGCAATTGATAAAGTTGCCAATCCACGGAACCGATTTTGAGTCATGTAGATCTAAGATAAATTTACATTATTTTTATAGTTTAGAGAAACGGATTTCTGGCCTCTTCTGGTAATGTGTTAAGGTATTGCCACATAGCAACGGCACGAAAAATTATCTGGGGACAATTTATACATTTATAATTAAATTAATAAAATTCATAAACTAAAATTAAACGGAAACGATATATTAGCTTTATTTAATTAATAAAACTTTAAAATTTAAATTCAAAATTTTTAATTATTTATTTGCACCCTCCGACATCACGATATAGTGACTAGAGCATATAGTTTATTTTGTTGTTAAACGCATAACATTTAACCAATTTCAAACATTTTTTGCATTCATGTATTTTACAAATCTATAATTTTTTCAGCGATTAAGTTCTTTTGAGCAATTAGTGCAGTTAATATTTAATACTCGTATATACAGTATAGAATCAAACAATTCATCGCCATATTTATTTTCATTGCTTTAAACTTTCCGACTATACACTCATTTTATATCGGTGTGATATTAGTGTATGATCTCCGAAAAAAATTGTTCTTCCTCTGTGATAATAGTTAAAGGATTCGCACTTCTCTAGACCTTGATCGAAAACTGCTAGTAATTTCAGTTTTAAATTGTTAATAAGTAAGCAAATAATACTAAAAACAAGAATGTCAAAATTTAGCTATGGTTTTATCATTTTCGTGGAAGTTTTCAGCAGAACAAGTGATCAGCGTGTCTAGACGTAATGAGTGGCATTGAGTGAAAATTTTGGATATGTTTATTGGGTTCAAATCTCTAAACTCATAGCTTTTTTTAAATATTTTTATCTGTTTAGTGTGGGGGTTTATTTAATTATGGTACAGATTTTAAATAGAGTTTTTTCCAATTTTGTTTTCTATTTTTTATGTGCGACTAATAATTATCTTACTTTAAAAGGCATCTCTTGCCCTGGAGGTGTACACCTATTTACTAAAGTATACAAATGTTTAGTTCCCTTACATATGACAGAGCACAATTTCTTTTTTAAAGTAGAAAAAATAAGGTTTAAAATAATTATCAGAAAGAATCGAGTGCAAACTACATAAAGAAGGAACCATCTAATCTACGATATTCATTCACAAACAAAAACTCCTAATCCAAAAACGCATACTAATTTGGCCTGAATATATTCCTCTAAAAAAAGATTAAAAAACATTAAAATATTGCCATAATACTCAGATTCAGAGCTAATCTTTGGGTACCAAACTTCTACAAGTTTTAATAATCTTCCAACTTTATTCCGAATTTCGGTGTTTAAAATTACAATTATAGGCTCTATTATATAAAGATAGATGACACGTATTCAAATTTTATAGCAAACAGTACAAAATAAAGTCCAGTACAACCGATATTTCATGTAAATTAAATTGAAATTTAAATCCATTGATATATATCCATTTTCATCATTTTCCTTTTAGATTACAAAAAAAAATTATCATCCCAATGCCATCGTTATTGGTACTTGTATATTATGTATATCCCTCTGAATCTGTTTACCTAGATATCTAGAAATACTTTAATCTCAATCCTAACTTCAATGTCTATACAAATATTTCTTTCAGTTGGGATTTTTTTTTTATATTAGAAAACTTTTTCCATTAAAAAAAGAGCTTTTCGCTATTTGTTGCTGTTGTTATAATGTTTATTTTTTTATATATATTTATCTATCAATGAACAGTTAGTTCTTAAATATCATAAAAAACAACGACGAAAACAAAAAAAAAAACAAAAAAATAAAAAATCAGGATACAAAATAAAATTACGTTAAATTGAAAGCTCAAACAAACAAAAAACTTTTTATTTTCGGTTCAGTTTGTGCACACACATAAAATAAAAAGCTATAATTTTAAATTGGTTCAGCGGTTAATCCGGAAATATTTTATTATTCTGGCGAAATGGTACAATGAATTTAAATGCTGCATTGCAACGAGTAGTTAGTTCATGCTCGTTCTTTCGAGATTATTATCATTGAATACGTACAACTTTTTAATTAGAGCTTTTACAATGCTCGATAATTTTGAATCAACATTTTTAATTTTAGTTTTTAATTTAAAGCTTTTGGGATTAAATATTTTACAAATTTATAGTTTGTGAAATAGTTTTAGGAAGTCAAAACTGGATTCAATAGAAATTTCTAAATATTAAAATAGATTTGATAGTTGGTTTTTTAAATGATACTATGTGATACGAAATGAATGTATGTGTTCGGAAAAAAATATTGGAACTAAAGTTATTTTCATTATGATTTTCACCCTTGGCGGACTGAACACTATTTTCCGCGATTATGAAATATAGAAAACCAAAATAAGAGCACAACATCGACGTCAGCAATTTACTGTCTGTTTGATATAATTTTGGATTCTTTACTGCTTAAAGGAAACGCAAAATATAGCTTAAAGTCTTTTGTGCCTTTTTGTATGAAGAAAATCTTGATATGAATTCGTCAATCTTTTTGGGTCAATCTATTTTTATTGGACTCTTATTCCGTTGTTCCATGTGTTCTCCTCTGTCCATAAATCCTCATTTCTTGTCAACCATTCGTGTCCATGCCACCATAACCGATGTGATTTTAAACATGAAGGCGTAATACCGCGTGCGATGCACAATCTGCAGGATTGTCTTCGGATGATATGTGCTTCCATTGTCTTCGTTTTCTTTAGGCTAAGATTTCGGAAGTACGATTACCCACGAATACGCTCCATCTTCTTGGATGACTTTCTAGACAATCTAAATCGATTTTTGAGCCTGTCCATTAATTGTAGTTGGAGATTTTGAGACTTTAGTTTCAATTTTTACTGCACCACACAGCTCTTGTGTGTTTTGATTAAAACTATCTTTGTTTTCGCTAAGATTAACTGATACATGATTATATTCGTCTTTAATTCTGTAGTATACAACCGTAGCATACGCCTGTAAGCTGGCATCACAGAAAACATGAATGTCCTCAACCTCATGAAACGAATTTTAAATAGTAGACCATTGCTCCGTTAATATCTTTGATAAAGAGTCATCCCAAACCATAACTGCTGCATAAAATTTTTATTATGACGATTGTTGGCGTTAACCAACTCATTGGATCGAATAATTTTCCTGCAAAGGGGCAGGACCGTTCTTCTGATGAGCTTGTCTAATTCGCTTTGTAAGTTCGAATTAAACACGAAGACATCATCTACACGGGATTCCTATCTAATCCGAGTAATTTAACTCCTTCTTGGAAATCTGAGTTTCCAATTAGTTTTTCTGTTTTTTCTGACGGTAAATCTATAGCAAGCTATGTTTCCGTAGGTTATCCCAAGTTGGGATAGGAAAATAAAACTCACTATTTATAAATATAATTGTTGTATGCAATACAACAATTATAATAACTTAATTTATTTTATTTGTACGCACTGTATTTATTAACTTACAATATGCGATGTAACAATTATAATCAAGAATTTTAATTATATTGTTGTTGTTGTTGTTTATGATGATGATGTTGTTGATGATGATGGTCGAACGATGTAATCTTCACTATTTATTTTTCGCCATCGCACCATCTATCGGTGCACACCATGAACTGGTGTACTCAGCAATTGCAATCCAACTCCGAAATTGCTTGACTGTCAAAATAGACGACCAATTTTGACAGTCGTGTTTTTGTTTTATTATGATGTAAATATATATAATCAAGTTGATTATATATTTACAAATAATATGTGTTGTGATCATATGTACGGATGAGTATTTTATATATACTCACCCGCTACAAATCCATTTTAGTTTCTTCCATTTTCTTAGGGTAGACTTACACTTTTTTTAGAGTAAATCCATCTCTGCCCAGCAGCGTGATAGGACCTTTTATGATTATTTGAGCTACTTCTACCGACTGAGCCCCAGAAATGAGATCATTTACGTAAAAACAATTTTTGCGATTATTTTGCTTACGATAGGCTCTGCTTCGGCGTAATCATTTCCAATTTTACTCAGCACCCTAGTAGCTAAATAAGAATCAGAAGTCAGTCGATACGTCACTGTTAATAAGCTATAGTGCTTTATTGGTTCACTATAGACATCAGGCGTCCATACGGTTCTTTGATATTCTGAATATTTTCTTTCCAACTTTGATAGTTTTACCTGACGTGACATATTTTCTTCATCAGCCGAAAACACGATTGTAAATTCGTGGAATCGAAGAATTTTGGAATAAAAACTCAACTGTACCACTGGCCCAGACGCCAAACACTCGTTCATAGAAATTTCGGTACTGGATTTTGCCGAGCCGTCAAATACAACTTTTAGCTCGGTTGTATTACTGCCCAGACGCCAAACTCCTTGATGTGGCAAGGAGCAGCTCGTTTTTGATATTTGATATTTAATTTTTTGGAATTTCTTCCATATGCCCCATTATTTCATACTCCTTCATGGAGTTGCAATATAGCCGTTTGTACTCGGTGTCTCGGTGGAATCGCCGTTCTATCCCCTTTTATGCGTTTGATTGCCGATGGGAAATTGTTTGAAGGGTAATTCGACTATGAATCTACCGTTATCATCGTTTTGTGATGTGGTTAAAAATTTTGATTCTCATAAATTCTCCTCTTCTGTGAGACTTAAAATCGCTTTTCCTATTGACTCAACTTCCCAGAATTTCTTGAGAGTTTGGTCAATATCGATTAGCAAATTTTGAGTAACAAACATGGTAGTCGTTTGGTTACTTATACCTTCATTGAATTTTTCCGAGGGTCCCAACTAAAAAAGTTGGTTTTTCTTAGATTAAATTTTAGTGAGAGTTGGCTTATCTTAGACTCAATTTTTAGACGCATTCCTCGGTCACGAAACCCACTTGAGATCCACAATCCAATAGAGCTCGGAAGTTTACTGGTTCTCCTCATTGACTCAATACTTTAACTCGTGCAGTTGGTATAATAGGGTAACCAATGTTGAGTTGATTTAGCACTAGTATGGGCCACGACGGATTTCTGAGTTAATGCTCCTGGGTCATTCATTCCACTAGATTTTGTGGTATCACCTTCATTTGATTCTGTAAAATGCAGCAGAGTGTTTCCTGCAACATTTCTGACATCTGCGATTTGATGGACACTTAGCGACGGGATGATCCGCGCTTAGGCAATTAAAACATCGATTTGCATTTTGTGTGAATTTTCTCCGTTTTGTTGCTGGCATTGCTTGAAATTTACTGCATTGCATAAACGAGTGAGTTAGTCCTGAACAAACATCACATTTAAATTGCATATCGTTGCTTTCTTTTCTGTCATGGTTGGGTGAGGAACTGGATTCATTTATTACTACATGCCCACAAACCCTGTGTCTTCTGCTTTGTTGTGAATTTTGCTTTGTTGTAGCCACCCGAACAATCAGCCGCAGCTTCGATGATTTATCTTGTTTTTGATTTATTATATAAAACATCCAAAGATCGCGGAATTCGGCTTGATTGCCTTGGGCTCGTAAACCCCACAATACCTCGTCGAACACATTTTGATTTTGAACTGCCAGTTGTTCCATAAGCGATTTTATGAATGAATTTACTATAAACTTTTTTTTGTCGTATCGTTCCTTAAGTTTATTAAATGCACCGCAATGTAATTTCTCTCAATTACTTGTATGTGCCGCACCAATGAGGCTGCCTCACCTTTCAACAATTTTTTAAGTTATCGTAATTTTTCTAGCCCAGTTTATGCTGACTCATGGATTGCCGTATTAAACATATCAAAGAATGAAATCTCCAGAAAATGGCTGTATATGTAACTTTGGTAGTTTCAATTTCACATAGCGAAAGCTTGATTGAGTTGGATTAATCGATGTTCAAATGTTAAATGGTTGCGGTTCTAGTAACTTTAGTTTCCGAATATGTGTTTTTAAAGCGGCTGCAGCTTCATAGTACATATTATCAATATAGAAGCATCGACTTCTTCGGTTTCACTCAACTCCAGTAATCGCTTTTCAATATTGTCACGGTACCACCTAGTGTGCGATAGCACAAGTGTAAATATATGAAGATTTCTCTAGGACTACCAGTACTATCGATACCTAATAGAGACATCTATTAGGTATCGATAGTACTGGTAGTACTAAAAATTTAGCAAATTAAATGTAGCAGTGACATCTCGATAGAAGTAGAAAGTTCGAGATATTTTAATTTGTGTATATAAGCGAATCGATGTTGTATGCAAAAAATAGTTGTACTTGAACTACGAAAGCGATAACAAGCGGTTAAAATAAAAAGTGATAGAAAGTGATAGTAAGTGATAGTAAGTGATAGTAAGTGATTTTTATTAAATAAAGTAAATTTTATGTAATAAAGTGAACAGTACTAAGTGATTTTTGTGAAATAAAGGATTGGTAAAAGAACTAAGTTGGGAATAATTGTGTTTTATTAAGGAAGTTATTGTCTGTGAAAGTGAACAGTGTCTAAAGTGGAACTTGTGTAGTTTTTGTGAAATTTGTTAGTGAACAGTGGTGTTCGGGTAGTTATTCACAATCCAGAGATACGAACCTTAAGTGACAAGGCAAGAACGTAGCAATATCTTCAATTGCATTATGCAGGTTTTCGACTTGTGCAAAACGAACCGTTAGTTGTTCTAAGGTTGCATTCTCATTGGTTACTTAATGTTCACAAAAATGACAAAAAAACACTTTCCAGAACAATAAAAAAACACGCGTTCGAATATTTGGGAAGTATAACGGTACTTCGATGATGTTTTTTTGACAAGAGTAAACGATAATAATTCAGTATTCTTTGATATAGTGCCGCAAAAATGGTGAAAGGTTTTTGATATGAACTTAAATAATCCGGCTCGAAGGACCAATTTGGCTAACTGAACACTGTATCTTAAGTAATATACGAAGGTATGATACACGAAGGTATACAAATTTGAATTTTGTCATCTGGTCATAAATGACATTTTAGAAACCGATCAGCGATCAGACTATACGTAAACGCTGCAAATAGGATGCACTGAAATCCTTAATTGTTGCCAGTATGGTTCCAGTGACACGTTTAGTAATAAACGTGAAAATATAGCCTAAATAATGAATGGGCCAAGAGTTAGAGTAGAACATCTCAAAAATTGAATGAATGTTTAGGAAAATTACTGTTAAAATATTCGCGCAGTGTTATCGAACATAAAATACTAGAGGAAAATCCCCTAAAATAGTTCTTGTTTCCACTTAACATATAATATTATGTTCTTTTTCCAGTGATTTATTTTGACGATTCTCTTTTACGATCCATTTACCAATTTTTTTAATCTAAGCTGCTTTTTGGGGGTTACAATTTAGTTGCTGTTTGAAATTTAGATTAGCGGTTTTTGTAAAGAAGTGAAGTTTTCATTGCCATTTTAACGGGCAAATAGTCATTCGATTTGCTTTGAGTGAATATGAACACAGATTAATATACCCAGATAGCTTATTGCAATGTTAAGGTATGGTTTGATCAAAATTCGATTATAATTGCGCAAATTGTAGTGAGAAAACTACGTACTGCAATCAAGGAGCCCACCTAAATAATTTTACTAATCGATGAAACAAACCATTAACATTTTTATTTGGCTATCTGCTTATAGTGCCATCTGTTGAAAATATCTTTTAAATTATCATTTTTATTTTTTATTCGCTTGATAATAAGTTTGTATTAGAGACAAATACAATTTAATTTATTGAATAAAGTTTTGCTTATAAATAAACCATAACGAGTTTTTTCTTGATCATGTTTGCATTAGAAATGTGATTTTAATAATTATTTTTTTAAAACTCGGTTCAAATAAATTGCGGACTGATATAAAATAGTTTAGTAGTACAGTAGTGTAATTTAATTCTAGTTTTTTTTCTAGTTAAGTATTTTTCAAAATGTTATATAACATTTTAATTTTATTTTAATCTTGCACGCTTATTCTGCAAAATACCTTAAGGAACCTTTTTGTAGAAGGATGTCTAAGATAAAACAGTTTTCGGTAATGTGAGATAAATCATCGAAATTACCAATACTATATTCTCACTTCTTGAAACTTGATTGAATCTGGAAGTTAAAATATAGTGAATTGGTATACTTTCGGACAGCACTTCTTTGAAACTACCATTTAAAAAAAGAATATTCAAAAAACAAAAGAAAAATAGTATGATTAAATTATACTTTTAAAACAATAAACGGTTCGATTATTTAATATCAATTTTAGCGAGCAATTTCGTTATCAGAAGTAAAGGAACATTTACTTTTTGTGATTTTTCACTTTCGAATTGAGACAAACAAAAAGTCTTTCGAATTTTATCAAAAAAATGTGTATGTTAAAACCGCAACAAAACCCTGCATTGCGTTAGCTTTATTCAATATCTTCTCGGTATATGTTGGATAAAAGTTAAGCTTTCATCAAGAACAATTTGGAGGATCTCAAATTGACATACGCGGTTAATGGTTAAATTGTAAAACTTAAATTCAAAATGAACATGATTGTTCTTCCTAAATTTACTTAAATTAAGTTCCAGTTTGTTTAACTCACGCCATATAAAAAATGTAACTAAATCTTTTTGAAGGTTTTTATAATCATTTAGATCCTCGATCCAAACGAATATTTCATATCATTTGCGAAAAGCAAAAATTTAGATGTGAGTAACCTGGAATTTACATCATTAATAAATATTAAGAATAGTAATGGACCTAAATGACTATCTTGTGGAATCCTTAGATATTTCTTCTGACTCACCCGAAAGACATTTACTGAATTTAACTTCTTTTTTACGGTTGCAAAGATATAGCTTTAATCCACAACAACAAGTTAGAGTGAAGCTTTCTTGGAGTCTGTGAACACTACGTCAACCTTCAACACAGCTTCAATTAAGTTTATTACAAAATGTAAAAATTCAACGAGATTAGACGAAACAGAACGGCCGAAGAAAAACCATGCTTATGTGGGTTAATAATCCAACAAAACTCTATGATCATAATATCGCGAAACATAGATTTAAATATTTTCGGAGTAGCAGAGAGTATGGAAATAGGTCTGTTTACAATTAAAGATCGATTACTACTTTTCTTTACAGAAATGAAATTTTCCAACAATCACGAATATAATCGAGTGCAAGAAATCTATTGAATAAAGGCTTCAATGGAAAAGATAATTACTGAGCAAATTAACGTAAAATATTTGCAGGAACTAAATCAGAGCCAGGAATGTAATTTGGGTTTAAATTGGAAATATACGCGAACTGAGTCTGTTTCCAATTCAATGGCTCCCAAATTTCCAAAGCATCCCAATTATTACATAGTATAAATGCTCAAATAAATGATCAAAGGATGGCATATTTATTTACCGGATAGTTACAATATAACTAACTATGGAATCCGGCCGTAAACTATCTCATACAGAGCCCCTTAAAAGACCTATGACAATTCGTAACAAACGGTTCAAAACCACCTGCTACGAATTGTCACATATTCACAAATGTCACAAATTCAGTCACAGGTGCAAGTTGTAACTTAATTTTCATCTGGACTATATTTTTGTGTCTCCAGCAAGAACCGAATCTCGGGTCGTAGCATGATTTGCAAGTATCATCGCTATTATACGCAATAAACTTTAAATTGCATAGCTGTATAATTTTAAATTCCTATAATTAAAGCCGAATTCTTACAAACAGAAAAAGAAAAGAAAAATGTATGCAAAAAGAAAAATGTATGTTGTTGTTGGGCAAAAAGAAAAATGTATGTTGTTGTTGGGCTGAGTATATTATTTTTGGGAACCGCTCAGAACTGGACATTTTAAAACTGGATATTTCAAAATAGGATTTGACAAAACGAGATAAGGTACAAAACGAGATATGGTACAAAACTGGATATTTCAAAACTGGATATTTTAAAACGAGGTAAGGTACAAAACGAGATATGGTACAAAATTGGATATTTTAAAACAGGATATTTCGACATGTGATTTAAATTTAAAATGATTTTTTGGGAAAGTTCTGGAATAAGGCCAGTATGGTTCCATACTTGAATTTTTCTAAGCAGAGAAATAGAATTTTCCTTCACTTAATGTTTTGTTTCTGTAATTGTATAATTAAATCTGATTTTAAAATTTTTTTTGGGAAAACCTCTGGAATATGGCCAATAAGGTTTCATACTTGAATAATTTTAAGCAGAGAGATAGAATTTTCCTCCACTTAATGGTTTTTTTTTAATTGCTGCTTTTCTCATCTTATTAAAATAATCATTGACTTGATCGAGTGTACTGTCAGTAAAATTTATCTTCATCTATTTTTTATTTTTCTACTTAATATAACTTTTCTTCTCTTTAGAAAATCTATGTGAGAAAAATTAATTAAAAAATTAAAGAAAAAGAAAATAAATTATAAAATCATTTTCAGTTAAAAGCGTGATTAGTTGATTATTTAATATAAACAAGATCAAGCTCTATAATGAACATTACATTAAAAATCATGTACATAATATAATACATACATATTGTTATTTAGTAGCGATAGAAAAATTCCAATCTTGAACAGTTAAAAAAAGTAATTATTTACGATTTGGAAATTCCTTATTTTTTCACTGTTCGATAGCACATTTCGATAGCACATATCGAATTTCATCAAAGTCGGTTAAGAACTCACCGAGTTCCTTGCTAACTGGCCATATTCCAGAACTTTTCCAAAAAACCATTTTAAAATCACATTCCCATCCTACATATAGAATTTCATCATAATCGGTTAAGAACTCACCGAGTTCCTCCCTAATTGGCCATATTCCAGAACTTTTTCAAAAAATCATTTTAAAGTCCCATTTTCTTCCTACATATAGAATTTCATCATAAACGGTTAAGAACTCACCGAGTTCCTCCCTAATTGGCCATATTCCAGAACTTTCTCAAAAAATCATTTTAAAGTCCCATTTTCTTCCTACATATAGAATTTCATCATTATCGGTTAAGAACTCACCGAGTTCCTTCCTAATTGGCCATATTCCAGAACTTTCCTAAAAAATCATTTTAAATTTAAATCACATGTCGAAATATCCTGTTTTGAAATATCCAGTTTTGTACCATAACTCGTTTTGAACCTTATCTCGTTTTAAAATATTCAGTTTTGAATTATCCTGTTTCGTCAAATCCAGTTGTAAAATATCCAGTTTCGACCGGTACCCATTATTTTTATATCAATGAATATTTTTAGATAAGTAGAAATAAAACTTAACGAATACCACTAAAATTTACAATGCTTATAATTTATACATATACTAGTGCATTATAATATAATTCTTAACACAAATTTTTATATGTAAAAATCTATATGAGATTTTATGTTGTATACACTAATAAATAACGCATCGGCATATGTAAAGATCAATATTTCAAAAAATACATGCATAAAAGATGTAGAAGTATCGAACAAAATAAACTGGACAAACGAAATATTAAATTACGTTACATTTCTTTGTTATTTTATTTTACTTACTTTTGCATAGATGGCATTATACTATTTAATCCAACTTTAAAACCTTTACCCAAGATTCAGGTGCGTCTCTCGATTGAAGTTCCAAAAAATAAACTAATGCGGAAAGTAGCACCACTGTTTTCAACCACGATTTCCTTCCCAATAAGACATCTGGGTTACATTAAATCTGTGATATGAATATTCTCCAAAGAGGTTTGAATTAGTATCAGGTTATGTTTGGTATTAAGAAATTTCGCCTTATTCGAGTAGATATTGTTTAAGGTTGAAGTTCAGAGTTTATTCTAGTGATGTCTTTGTCTTAAATTATATTTCCAATATTAGTGAGCTCACAATTGTCATAAATTGACCAAACAACTACCTGGTTCCACCAATCTTTTTTTGTTAAGACATGTATATTTAATTGGTTTGATCAGCCTTCTTTTGGGTCGATAACATTTTTCCAGTTCTTCTAAAAATAATTCATTGATTTCCATTGTTTTTATCCTAACAATTTATTTTAACTGGCACAACTCTTCTTTGTTTCAAAAATATCAAAAATTGCCTTCAAACATTACCAAGTGTGGGATAAAACTATCGAAATTATACCAAAATCTAAGTAGATTCCGATATATCTAATAAATTAAGTGGGGGTAAAAAAAACTTGGGAAACGAAGGTGGCAGGTTTGATGTTTTATTAAATTTTAATTAATCAAAATATTATTTTAGTAAAGTTAATTGAAAACAGAACGATATAGTTTTTGAATGTTCTTTGTCGTTGATACTACTGTTAAATGTTAGCTATATGGCGAATTGCGTTCTCGTTCATATTTCATTTTCAAATTTTAAGATGATTATAAAAATAAAGAATCGAGAATTTTGGAGAATGATAAATTTTATCCATTCAACTTAATAAAACTAGTTCGTATAGCGCCCACAAAATTCAAAGTAATTCGATTACGTGACTTTTTTCTCGCCCATCTGTTTCTATACTGTTAACCGATAACCTTTATAACCCTAGCTCACAAAAATCATTCAGACACACAACAACAAAGTGATATAATCAGAAAATGACAATGACTGTTGGCTAAAAAAAAATCAATCTTAACATTTTTTTTTTAATTCAGCTCGTCTAAAAATAAATTATTTCATTTATTTTTTTTTTCATTAATTTTTGATCCATTTATCCAATTGACAAATATCTTGATAAGAATGTGGACCAAAAAAAATTTATCGAATACCTTATACATCTTCAAATCATCAAAAATTTATATTTCTTATTATTTATTTCGATTTTTCGATTTTCCTCCCGACCAAGACAATAATAGGTAGAAAGGCTGAAGTTTTTTTTTATTATTCTATAGTTTGGTTGGGTATAAAGCGCAATGTCCAAGATTTATGATTACGAAAAGATATTTAAAAGGCATATTTAAAATTGAAAAGGGAATTAATTTTATAATGAATGATTTATAATGATTGACTACATATTGGCTACATATTGACTATATATTCACTACATTTTGCACCTATTTGAAAAATATATTAATTTTTATTATTACTTTACTATTATTAATTCGAATCGGTTAATCATTTCTTAACTCACACTTAAACTCTCTTTTTCTCTATCTGCCTTTAGATCCTATGAAGGAATTTGACCTCTCGCACAACGCATTCTGTGCCTTCCTCTCCAACGTATACATCAGCTGGTTATTGTTGGGACACTTTTTTATTTTTCGAAATGATAGAGCTCTTTCAACGAGACCAAGCCATCAACCTCGGTTGTTTTTGATGAATCCGATATATTGCAATCTTCAAAGAGCTGCCTTTAAAGATCCTTTATCATTCGAATAACGTTTTTCTGGAATTTAAAACAAATTCTACAGGATTTGGAAGTTAATGTCTAGTTTTTGCTTCCGTTTAGGTTAGTACCGATTGGTGTAAACCACTTTGTAAAAGCGCAAATTTGCAGGGCCATGTCTCCCTGTTAATCGTTCTTCGATGTTATATTTGACCAAAGGTATTTTAAGTGGTCCATAAGCAGATGTTGTTATGGTTATCAGTTTTGAAATTTGCACTTAGTATTGTGTGTAATGATTATTAATCCGAGTCGACTGGCATTTTGGCCAAGCGTTATGAGATTATTATCGATTTAATTCGATTTTCAACTAAACAGAACTACATCATTTGCATAGCCAATGATTGGAGTAAATTTATTGAAACGCAGTTTTATGACCATTGCTGAATTTTACACTCGATGTTATCTCAAAGAGAGTTTTTTTGATAAATATTCTAGAATTTGATCCAAATATATAGTTATTTGCATTTAGAAGCTGGTTTTTCTGAGATGTCAAGACAAATAAGCGCGGAAATCATCTTAATTGTATAAATTGTATCAGTGGTTAGCCCGTGGAATCAACCATCTTCTACAATTTTAGTACAATGTTAGCAAATACCCTGGTTTGCAATATTTAATAGACCTTTCCAGCGGTAATTCCCACAGTTAAGACTGTTCTTTTTTATGTGTAGCGTATGCCCATATGACATCCTTTTTGATCTTAAATTGTACGAGCTACCCTCCATAAAAAAATGTGTTCTCAATTCCGTCTCTAATCGCTGTGAATCTAAGATGAACATTTTTAGTAAGATTCCAGGTGTTGGCAAAGCATTTTTAAGAGTTTCCATTTAGCACAGGGCCGCTGTAAGACACGCAACCCTAAATCTTTTTTCGAAGAAATGTGCTGTTTTTTTTTCTATTTGAGCATTAAAATCACCTATGGTAATTTTGATATTGTAGCGCGGAATATTATTGATGCATCTTCTAATTCAACTAAAAACAAATCTTTCTCATTATCTGATTTGTCTTCGGTGGGTGCATGATGATCGCTATGTTTAAATTAAAGTATGACAATTCGCATATTAATTGCGCCGATGTCATTGATCTGTTGGTTCAGGCGCGGTAATGTATAAGGAAAACGACGCCGAATTCTCATACAAGCTAATAGTAGGAATAATAGAGGTGTAATCATTGGTGATTTTGTGCATGCCACCTACTGTGATGAATTCAAGGTTTCTGCGTGTGGGGTTTGTATTATAAAAAGTTTTATGAGGATGGTTAGTTAGCCTGCCGGGTAACTGGCTTTGACATGTGTAGGTCACGTTTTTGTATTGAGGTTGCATCTTTTTTTCGGTTCCTAGTCAAAAATTGGTACAGATTTATATAGCAACCTCTTGATCCAAGACCGACGTCCACTTTAGCCACTCCTAGCAAGCAGAAAGAATGTTTGAGATTTGTAGCCTTTCCTAACCAAGAAAACAGATCTTGACCTTGACCTTTAGTGTTTACACATAGTTGCAGTGCTTGGTACCAGTATCAACCAAAACAAGCAGTTCACTTCTCAAACTCTGTACAATTCCTATATCCAAAATAACCCCTTACTAATTCTTATATAACAACATATTGATTACACATTGACTTCAAATTAAATACATATTGACATTATTGTCAATATTTTTAAAGTTTGCATCAATACTATTTCATTATTTTTGAAAATTTCAATTGACTTTAATTCCATCAGAAATCATTCTCTTGAGTAATTTTTTTAAACGAAAAATTTATTAGAAAATGTCAAAGAAGAAACACTGGATGAAGAAAGTTGAAAATGGAGAAACTTTACCCATACTGCCTAAATAAAAAAAATGAGTTTGAATGAAGCAAAAACTACACAATTTTTTTTTTAAAATTAGCAATGAGCAGTTTTGTACAGTATTGTAAATGGTTCACATGTTTCTAATAAGGCCATCAGGAGAACCTGATTCAAAATTAAAAGTAATTTTTTCTAAATTAGCATTTTAGTTTTCTTTATTTTTATAATTTCGAGTTTTAAAAACAGTTCTACAGTTCAACAAAAGACTTATAGGTTTCAATGAATCTTATACAAGTTCTTCACATCGAGAAATTTTCTGATAAATTGTAGACATTTTTCGGACACAGATTTTGTTCATTTTAATTTTAAATTATACATGAAGTTGCTTTAACAACAGTGTATGGCAAATCATAGTGATTTGATCATCAATATTTAATTTATCGCTTTACACGTTCAATGTTAATGTCATTTTATCAAGTAATGATAATGATCCGTGTCATAATGGCGTACATCATGTTGTGTATTGAATATGTTTTGATTTTTTATTTGAATGTTGAGTTATATTGACTACATATTGAATACATATTGACTACATATTGACTAAATATTGACTACATATTGACTATATATTGACTACAAATTGACTACATATTTCCTACATATTTCCTACATATTTCCTACATATTGACTACATATTGACTATATATTGACTACATATTGAGTACATATTGACTAAATATTGACTACATATTGAGTATATATTGACTACATATTGACAACATATTGACTACATATTGACTACATATTGACTACATATTGACTACATATTTCCTACATATTTCCTACATATTGACTACATATTGACTATATATTGACTACATATTGAGTACATATTGACTAAATATTGACTACATATTGAGTATATATTGACAACATATTGACTACATATTGACTACATATTGACTACATATTGACTACATATTGACTACATATTGACTACATATTGACTAAACATATTCACTTCATATTGAATCTATATTGACTACATATTGACTACATATTGCTAAATATTGACTACATATTGCTAATAATTGACTAGATATTGACTAAGAAGCTAAATGATTTTACTTGCAGTTTCTAAACATAAAACCAATCATTGCGTTAGCTGTATTTAATATCTTGTTGGTGTGTAAAATAAATGTTAAACTTTCACTAAAGGCGGATTCATTGTTGTGTTCGTTCCGTTCATTTGTTCTGTAAATCTTCTGCAGTATTATTTTGATGATTCATGGTTGATTTAATTATTTGATTTAAAATAAATTATAATTAAAATACTTATTATAATTAAAACAGTCGTAGTCGAAATTCCGAGCTTCATCTTGTGTGTATCTCCACATTTTTACAATCATATCATTTGTGAACATATTTGTATAAGTATTTGACGCTTCTTACAGATGCGCAAAAGCCCACATTAATTGGCAATTGTGTCACTTGTAAGTGGCAATTGGCAATTGTATTTTTGAAATATATGGATTATGGGGAACAACATAAGAATTAATAATTCCTTTTAAATGTAAATCAGGATCTTGTGTCATATCTCGTCTTTGATTTTTGGGGTATCCATTGACGTTTGCGTTAGTTTCGAAGCTATTTTACGATCGTGTCCAATTAATAGGCCTAAGGGCAAATCTCGTCCGTCATGGTGGTCGAAAAAACTCCAAGTAATGCAGCTGAAAAGCAAGAAGCTCTTTAAAATTGCGTAGAGAACAAAGGCTGGTGTGGCTTTGGACTCCTATAAAGAAGTCCTTAAATCATATAAATATGAATTAAGAAGAGCCAAAAACAAAGCTTGAGGACTATTCTGAAATAACCATGAAACATGAGTCCTCTGAGGCAGCTGTATTAAATTAATAATAATTATTTTCAGCAAACATAAATTGTTTGTGCCAAAAACATTTTTATTAAGTTATTTTCCCAAATAATGTAATTCTGTGTGAAAAAAAATATTGGTGCTTGGACATCACATTTAAAGGAGAACAATAAATGTTTCACTTAAATATTTGAAGTATGTATATGGAACAATTAAACATTGCTTGCTAATATGGATATTTTGAATTATTTATGATAAATACTTACTATTGAAAACTATATACCAGATATAAAAATATAATTCCGGAGTGGAGAACAGTCCATAATGTACGTACTTCGTCGATAAGGATCGATACCACTTTTCTATAAAAGAATTACAAATCTTATTTTCTGACAATCAAAAAATAACCAAGTGGAAAAAATTTATGAATTAAAGGCTTCAATTTAAGTACTGAGCGCACAGTTGGGCGTGTAAATTACACAATGTAATTTACTGGGTTTTTTACATGTAAAATGTATGTAAAATGTAAACGATTATTTTATACATACTGTAAAATATAAATCAACTTTTTCATTACAATTATCGCCATCTGTTACCAAATCTCTTAATTAAAGAAAAATTGACTGTATACTACAGTGTAGTGTATTTGTGTTTATGTATTGTGATATTTGTACATATGTATAAATGTAAAATAAAGTGCAACTTTCCTATGATAAGAAATATTTTGACAATGAAATCTTGACACCTGCTATCAATAAATGTAATTTGATGAACGCTTCGTTTTTCGTGAGAGGAATTAGCATATGGAATTCCTTGAATGGTAACTGCAGGGTTTCAAAAAGAATATTTTTCCCAAACTTAATTATTAATGTATTAATCAATTTATCTAGTATTAATTCTATAGTAAGGTTAGTATAATGGTATTGCTGCAAACTTAGGTTATGCAAAATTATTAATTGTAAGAAAAATTAAATTGAATTAATAAAATTCACTACAGTTCCACGCTTAAATTCGATAATCATATTCGCTACTTCTTTACTACACTGGACATCAAAGGCATAATGCATAGGCATTTTATCGAATGGATAGAATAGGTCTAGTAATTTCAGGCATACATTTATTTGATGAAGGTGAGACGGGTAGTGATAATTTGGTTGATTTTGTCCTGTTTGAAATTAATAAAGATTTAAATTTAAAAGCCAGATAAACGAGTATATATTCACTTCATTCATTTCCCTGCAGAGAATTATTTTATTTATGATTAAACGTCAAATTGCAATTAGTTTTCCGCTACATATCGAAAGAAATATGCACTCTTAAAAATATTTTATTTTAGTTTATTCAAATGTAGCTAGATGGCACTATGTCACTAGTTATTTATTTTGTCGAATATAAAAACTAGTTTAAGACGTAAACAGATGGCATTGTAGAAGGATAGGTGATTTTTATAGTCTCAATGTAGATAACTAAAAGTTGAAAATAATTATGATTAACCATTTAAATAAAATGTTTAATTGGATTTTCTAATGCAACTAATTCTTATAAACAAATGTTTGTATCATTTATTCAATATTTTAAATTATTTCTGGGCGGATTCTCGTTTTTTAAATATAATTTACATATTTTTGTAAAATACACATTTTTTTTTGTAATTTACGTTATTTACATGTAAAATGGAGAAAACGTTTTTTACATGTAAAACGCCCAACCCTGACTGAGCGCATTCACGTAGAATGTAGGAGCTAATTCAGTGTCAGAAAGCAACAGAAGAAATGTAACGAAAAAATTTCGAAAAAAAAAATTTGCGAATATCACTTGTATAAAATCCAAATCTATGCAATATATGCAATGCAATGCAATCTGTTTTGGGGCCGAAGCTCGCCCAACTCTTTCGCGGTTAATTAGCGTCCTACTTTACGCCATTACTAGCCAAATCGAGGACGCGCGAATACAGGTTCGCGTTTCAAATATCCATCTGCACATTGCATTGCTCCAGCCAGCCTGTACTGGCATGGACGATGGTTCGGCCCATGAATTCTGCACTCCAACGGGGGGTCATAGTTGTGTTCATCGTCATCACCGATCGTAATCAAGTGATGAAAAATCCCTTTTGCAACCCTCCCCCGTTGGGATTCGAACCCAAATCCAAATCTATGACACCCAAACTAAAAGTCCCAGAAATCCTATAGGTCCTCTTTTGAAATTATTAAATAATAATAATAATTTTTGAAACATTTTAGATTCTATTTTAAACACCATTGGTGAAGTGGTGACACTTTGTTCGATGTATTTTTTTGATTTGTAGCACCTCTCTTTTCAGCAAAGCGCAGCTTTTTGTCAAATCTCATTTTGGCCTGGTGATATATTTTGATCACAATAGATTTGTCAATTTCAAATCACAGTAATTGAGTATATCTGTCAATATCTTCCTTAAAAAATCTTATGTTTATTAAGTATACCGATACCATCAAAAAGAAACTTTTTGATGGTATCGGTGGTTGTACATTTATGAAATTTTGATGCATATACATACATTTAACCAGTAGTATACAATTGATTTTATTATTGTCTATTACATGGCTATCAAAAAGATCTATCAAAGTAGCCGATTTCAGAGATGAGGAGGTAATTTGAGAAATAGGTTTTGTATGTTTCTCAACTACCAAATGCAAGCTCATTTATGATTGGCAAGTAGTTATTTGTTTAAACATGAATTGAAGAAAATGTTGACGTCATTTGAAAGAAACTGCACAACTAAACATATTAAATAAAACAAAACAGTCATCGAAAAATCCATTATATATATATATATATATATATATATATATATATATAAATTTCCTACAGTTTTAAGCTTCTCTACGGATTTTATTAATTTATGCAAATCTACGATAAGCCGAAGTAGAAGCGGTTTTTTAATGTCTGTAAAATATTGTGGGTGCTGAACCTCGTACCACAACATATCGATAAATTTTTGATAAACTAAACTTGTCCCAAATAACGTCCTTATCAACATATATATAAAGACATTAGCACACCATAAATATTTTTTTATATTTATTTTTTGGTTGTGTTATATGTAAAATATATTTATAATTTAAAAATAGCAAAAACATAAACAAAAACAACAACAAAACTTTAATTACTTATTTCATTAAAAATTTATTTTTTAATAAAAATAAAAATTGTAACAACGAACACAGGGTGGTCATAAAATGCTTTATTGTTTTCATTTTCTATATTATAATATATTGTTTATGTACGAGTAAGTATTATGTTATGTTACGGTTATGTACGACAGCGACAAAAAAAAAACCAACCAACAACAACGACCAATTTTCAACATAAAATTGGAAAATCTATAATTGATGAAGACAAAACATAAATTTTGATACTTTTTTTTTATTGTACTATATCTCCCTTCGCCCATGTTTTATTGAATTTTGAGCTTTTTCTTACTATGTAATTTACCCAAGAAGACAATTTAATATTTGACGACGAATAAATAATTTTTCACTTTGATAGCGAAAAGACAACATAAAAAAAATGGGTTTTTCATTTATTTAATTATATAACAGGGCTGGGGGTGGTGGCTTATATTCGTATAATAATTTTTGAGTTAATCTGTTTCGGATTAATTTTGTTCTTCTACGTTTTAATAATAAACGGTTTAAATTAATATTTTAGATATTCAAGGTCAATAATTTTAAGGTATGATGACTCATCTGCAGACGATAAAAAAAAGTCGATTAAGAGTTGTGGTAGTATAGGAAATTTTACCCACTGTAATACACATATAACAAAACTCTTGATGATCTTGATTATATCTATACTCAAATACCAGAACCGTTTTTATTACTAGCTTTCTTGAAATTACTATTCCTTAGGAATTCCCTCGATTCAAGAACAGATTTAAAAGCTTTGTATTTGAAATATGCAAAACCTCATAATATAAGCATAAATATTAAATATTGTTGCAAAACAATGGATCATTTCCGAGCGTAAAAATTAATTAAGGGGCTAGCCTTTATAATTATCAATAAACATAATAACTGGAGTTTTTCAAACACGTAATAGTGATACACTTTAGATGAGTGATACTTTAATAGGAAACCGAAATTTGCAAAGTCGTTGTAAATAGTTTCAATTTGCTCAGCGTTTTTAACCGATTTTACAATTATGCTTGTATACATTTCACAGGAGTAGTTGCTCTCGATATTGCAGGGATAAATCATTTTGTTGATACCATCTATCATATTTCGAAAAATTTGGGTATATCTGATGTAGTTGCAATTTAACGATAAAAAATTAATATTATTTTTCATTTGTCAGGGAAGACTCCAGTACACAAGTTTACTTAGAAAGCAAAGTAATTGATAATAATTGGCGATAAGGTTCGTTAATGAAGATGTGTTCATCTGATTTGAATATTTATTTATTTACCTACAGCATGTCTTTTCAATTGGTTAACAGTAAAATTTATAATGATTATGATAATTTATTAATAATTAAAAGTAACAATAAATCAAAATATATAACAATTGTTAAGCAATTGCTCTTTTGAAGATATGGCCATTAAAATCGCGTTGAATGCGCAGTATAGCCTAATGGCTGTTGAAATTATTACCCTTTGTGAGGGGTTGAAAAAACGTTGTCACAAGTTACGTAGAGGAGCATAAATATTTAGTCGCCTAAGCAACTAGGCACAATCAAGTTTACCACAGACAATATCCCATGGAAATGTAGCACTAGCAAGCTTTAACTTGTGATTTTTCAAGTATGTGCTTATAAGCATGTGAATAATATTTAAGTACTTTCTTGGATCGACTAGTAAATACCTAAAGTTTAAGTAACTGCTTTCAATATAAGCAAAAACTGAAACATTCCCAAGTATCTACTTAAAAAACTGTAAATAAAAAAAGTAATCTCATTTACTTCTTCCATACATACCTGATGATTTACCAGGTTGTATGCAACGAGACTTGAGTTTAGTTTTGAAATTACTATTGAGGTTCGACGTTGAAAACGTAAAGTTTTTAGCAGATCATTTTTTGGTTGAAAATTTCGAGAAAAGAGGTGAAGGTCTGAGTGGATACCAAAAAATGTCAATATTTTTGCGCTACTTAAGTGATCCTGGGTATCAAAGTGGTATTGCAGAGGACATTCAAGTAGACAGAACTAGTAATTTTAAATTAAAAACTTGCGTTACGATATCAGGACAATCTGAAGAATTTTGAAAAGTTGTAAGTTCCGATTTTATTTGTTCCCATGCTCCATGACACGTAAAAGTGATAAATTAGTCTGGATGGCCAAACTTCTTAACAATAGCCATATTGTCCTGGTACAATTTGAACATGAATATTGGACTACCGATAAACGAAGGTGGTAGAATATAAATATTACCAACTCTGATATTTTCACGACCATCGCTATTTACGTAATCCAAAAATCCTCTGTAAGATTCAACACGAAGAGCTTTTTGATTATGTTGTATAAAATTTAACCGGTTAGCTTCAACTTGAGCGTAGGCAATCTCCAAATATTGTTGAAATACTTTGCCATCATAATAAAGTGAATTAAAACCAGTTCGACGGTCTGCAATTTTATATGAATACAATTGGAGGGTCGTAATTTTATTTCATACAACAGTAGCAAGAAGAAACACCATAGGATCCAAATGTTTTGAGTTTATGCATTTGAATGTTCTGCTGTTACTGGGGTAAACAGCGAATTCTATACCAGTTGGAATTTATTGATGCTTCTTTATATACCGTTTGGTGGTCGTGAAGATTCCGAGTAAAAATTAATGAAACTAATTAGCACTTATATACTTCGGTGCGGCTGAGTCCACGAGACCTAAGGCCATTTTACCTAATTGGGTTAATGAGGCAATAATTTCTGGTTTTTCTGATTTATCATCTTCTGGCATAGATGTTAATATTGCTAACAACAATATGTGCCTATAAGACTAACACGGATTACTCTAAAATGTCGAGCTGTACGGGTATTTAAACTTTTACTCCTAAAATGTTACTTCTAAAATGTGGCTTCATTTGTCTAAATGATCCTGCTACTACTGAAAAAGAAGTATTATCGGTAACCAATGCTTGTTTAGGGATTAATACTTGCAGAGTTGTTTGAGTTGGTCCCTAAAAATATCAATCAAGCAGAGCTAGAGTATGTTGGCTTTAAGCTGGGGTTTGACGAAGATTTGCGTGATAGAGCGCTAAAACCCGTTACTTGGCCTACCGGTGTTTTTGTGCGACCATTTTTTTCTCGAATTTTCAAAATTTGGGACAACCACGAGCAAAGTTTCGGACAGAAATTCTGCCGTATGCAATTTTGAAATATAAATCATAATTTTTTAAATAATCTAAATTGTTCAGTTGGTACTAGTCTACCTATTTCAGATATTAATTTGCAATTGTCTGATGATAACTATTTACGGTTTGGTCATCTAAATGTACGTAGCGTGTCTAAACATTTAAATGAGCTAACTGTTTTTTGCACAAATTTCTTTTTGATTTTCTTGCTGTTTCGGAGACCTGGTTAAATAATAAAATTTCAACAAAATCTGTTAGTATTAATAACTATAAGTTACTACGGTCTAACAGCGATTCCAGTGGTGGTGGTGTTGGACTTTACTTTCGCTGATCGTTGAACATTAAAGTAATCCCCTCTGGTTCTTATGGTAAAGTTGAGTTTTTGGGCGTCTGAATTATTTGGCAAATTTGGTAAAATTCTGATTGTAGTTTTTTATAATCCCCCTCCTGTCTTTACCCAGGATATTACTAATATCGATTTTATTTTTAATGATTTTTTACCATTGTACGAAAAAGTAATTTGTTTAGGTAATTTTAGTTTTAACATGTTAAATTTTAATGGGTTGTGGGATTGTTTTTCTATTCTTAAATGTATTTTTTACCTACAAGAATTGATAGTCTTTTAGATTTAATAGTAGTGTATGAACCAGATAAACATAATGTAATAAATTAAGGCCAATGTGGAGTTCCTGCAATATCTGACCATGATTTAATTTTTGCTACTTATAAGTTTTGCCGTACTAGAAGTAAAATATCTATATTTTATGAAATATATAAACTATAATCTATAAACGCATCTATAATTAATAAAAAATAGAGATTTAGCATATAAGTTGTATAAAAGAAGTGGCTTTGAGGCGAAATTGAATTATTTTAAGTATATCCGGAATAAAACTGCTAATCTCATTAATAAAACTAAGTATAACTTCTTTTTTGTGATATTAGTAATTCAAAAAATACCTGCAATAATTTAAAAAAACTTGGTGTTTCTCGTGGTAAATCTGAAGTTAAAATTAATTTTTCTGCAGAGAATATTTTGAAAAGCATTTCTAAATTTAATGAATCTCTAGTTGTTCTTCCGTTACCTTTTAATAGATTTGAAAGTTCAATTGAAGGAGATTTTTTTGCATTTAATTGTGTTGATGAAGCTGTAGTTTTGGATGCTATTCGGGCAATTAAATCTGAAGCAATAGCTGTTAATTCAGTTGATTTTAAAATTTTAAAATTGTTTGTTGATCTGTTTCTACCTCATGTAACGTATATTATCAACCAATGTTTAACAAAATCAAATTTTCCAAATTTATGGAAAGTTGCTTCGGTAATTCCTATGCCAAAAAAAGAAGCAGTGGCTGATATTGGTGATATTCGCCCTATAAGTATTTTGCTTTCATTGTATAAGGTATTAGAAAAAGTTATGCTAGCCCAAATGCAATTTTTTTAAAATAAGCATGACCTATTGTCTAAATTTCAATCTGGTTTTAAATTAAAACATAGCACTACAACTGGTTTAGCACATATTGTTGATGATCTGATCTCAATGTTAGATGAACTAAATTCCCAAGCTTTATTAGTGCTACTCGATTTTTCTAAAGCATTTGATTCTGTTATTTATACTCTTTTGCTTCAAAAACCCTATTTGTATTTTAAATCTTCTAAATCCGCAATTACTCTCAGTTTGTTAAGATAGGTGATAGTCATTCGAGTGCTTGTAGAGTAGTGTCTGGTATTCCTCAGGGTTCCATCCTTGGGCCTTTATTTTTTTCTATATTTATAAATGATATCACATGGCGTATTCGTTTTTGTAGTTTTCTTCTCTACGCCGATGATTTACAATTATATATTGGTAGCAATATTTCGAATTTTGATGAAATTGTAACCAGACTAAACCTTACTAATATTTCATTATGGGCCAAACACAAGTCACTTGCAGTTAATTCAAGTAAAAGCGAGGCATTATTATTGTCTAAAAATATTTCTAACTGCACTATTCCTAGTCTTGTTTTGGACAATGATACATTAATATTTAGTCAAACAGTTAATAATTTAGGGCTCATTTTAAATTCTAAACTTACAGGGAATAATCAGGCTCTGTGTCGGAAGGTTAACTTTAGTTTATACTCTTTAAGGGTAATTAAAAAAATATGTCCGTAAAATCGAAGATTTTATTCATCAAAGCATGAACCATTTTAGTAGTTGTATACTAGACTTAAAAATTCAATGTGAAAAAGTAGGTTTTGATTTTTGTTCAGTAGTGACAATACCAAACGTTTTTGAAATGTTGAATATTGCTATTATTTTGCCACCAAACAATATTGCTGAAAATATTTTTTGGAAATCTTTAAATATTGATAAAATTTCGGCAGCATCAGCAATTTTTTCATCCGTATATTAGAAGTTAACCACCAAAATATTTTTGCCTCGATGGGCCCGGTGGTAGGGGAAAAACAGTTTTGTATCTGTCATTGAAGCAGAAGATCTCTGATAGTAATAAAAAAGTAATCAGGATAGCTTGAACTAGGATTGCTTCCAATCTGCTCCCCGATAGAATGACGTTTCATTCAGCATTCTCCCTTCCGCTTAACAGGAATATCGTTAAATATCCTCAAATAACCTTAAAAAAAAATAATTTTTATCATCAATTGACTGCCTTATTTGAGATAAAGCACTGATGGTATCATATATCACACGTGAAATTGAAGTTTTGGTTTCTAGAGATATAATGAATAGCAATTTACCGTTTGGTGGAAAGGTAGTTGTGATAGTTGTGATAGGAGATTTTTGGCATGTTTTGCCAGTGGTAAGAAATGGAAATCGAAGTTCAATAGTGAACGCTATACAATTAAGAAATCGCGGTTGTGGCGGCACTTTCATCCATTATACTTAAAATGGAATATAATAGCTATGAATGATCCCGAATTCAGTGAATGGTTGTTAAGTGTCGACAATGGTAACCAAATATCTGCCGAATTAAGTAAAAAAACAAAATGTTCGTGTGAAGTGCGAAATAAATACGTCTCACAGGATTTAATTGCTGATGTTTTTGGGGAATCGTTCACAACCAATGTTATTTCTTCAATACGGTACGCTATTGTGTCCAAAAAATGATGAAGTCTAAAAACTCAATTCTGGCATGGAGCTATACAATGTACAAGTGGTCTTTGTAAAACGGACCAATAGCCGCACGTCTTCGACTAGGCTACTGCGTATGGTAGGACGTCAATAGTAAACAGCAAAAGAGTTGGGAGTGTCTTAGGCCCCAGAAAAATTGCACAGAAATAAAGAAACAAATAAATAATACAATTGTGCAATTGCACAATTGGGCCCTATAGTTACATTATATTATAGAACCTTTTCTGAATACTGTTTTTAGAAAAAAACATCAAGCACTGCTTCGAACGGAGAGAGTTGATCAAATTTCTGCATTTGATGTGCATAGCACCATAACCAACCTGTCGTTGATTTAAATAACTTTTCTTTGTCTTATTTCACTGTTACTACTGCCGTACAAGTTCCTTCAGTTTATGGCAAATTCTAGGTTGCAGGTATTTCCAATGCTTAAGTGTAGGTTGACGTTAATAAAACATCGATTTGAATTGCTGGTTCACTTGTTAATGTAAGTAAAGCCACATTTTTTAGATTACCTTTAAATATGACCGCATTACCCGCGTCACTCTACCTTAATATTTAAAAGCTTTAACCGCGCTTAGTGAATCGATTCCCGTTGTGTATATCTCAAAATAGATTACTTTCGATCAATTTAAAGGTTTATGTATGATGATACATAAATGAAACGTCTTAGAAACCGTACAACACATCCAGCTCTTACGTTTAAGGCATTGAGTCTTAATAATTCCAAGGGGAAAAAACTCAAATTTCTCCGGGAAAAATAATTTTCCGAAATTACCTTCTATTCTTAAAATTTGTTTCATATGCGCTTTCATTACTTTGTCTTGAGAATGTTATGATTCATTTTATATATGTCTAAATGATTATTTAGCACATTCGAAGGTATATGATTACAATTAAGATTGCATTGAAATGAAGTTTTCTTCATTATGAAAGACTGCCACTAGCTTATTTAGATTAAACCAGTTACTTAGGTTATAGCCTAATTGGACTTTTCAGCTGATGAGCTTTTGTATACATAATCGGAAATGGTAATTCATTTCATTCCATAAACTGAAGATAACATTATTGCAAATTACCTTGAATAAATTTCCGAACGATTTTAATAAATTTACAATTACAATTCATTTTGTGCAATGCGCTTAAAACTTTAAATTCTTCAGTGGATTAAAGTAAGGTACTTTCTGAATTGAAGAGAAGCATTCGTGCTCGAAATTGTTTTTGCATTGTTTTTTGGTCTGTACTAAACTGAGAATATTAGCTTGTTTTAAACCAATTACAGTGATAAAGGTTGTATATATCAACCTTTTTTAATTTTTATTTAAACTTGCAAACGAATTATTTTTTACAAATCATTCATTCATTTAAAACCCAAATCTTATCATACATTAGAACGCGATTATAAATAGTGTAGATATAACAATCACTGGCATTAATCAATCACCTGTTGCAAAAAAAAAAAAAATCAATCAAAATTATATCCTCGTAACATAACAATGTAACACTCATACATAATATCTACCCATGATGATTACGAATCTAATTGATCTCATATTTTCAATTGAATCTAACATAAATTCGTTTTACGTTCTATTCCATTCGCTCTCCAAAGAAAACATAGACGAAGTGAAAATCGGTATAGTTTTTGTAATCATAAAAATGAAAATTAGTTTTTCAAACCACTGCATGTCCATACAGTATTAGAGCAATCTGACACAAGTGTTAAATTATTCTTGGCAATTTATGGCAATTCCTTTTTTCAGAGGCAGTGATCATATATAAAATAGCACTCGCAGTAATTTATACGTCGAGCAAAGAGAGCTTTTATACGATCCAATAACAGTTGATCTCGTTTAACGTCGCGAATTGCGTTTATAACGTTTCAAATATCAAAGGCTACGAATTAGTGCAATGTACAATTACTTCCAATTATAAATTACAGTTTCATTGGAGATACGGAAGCTTTTATTCTGATGTTAAAGTGAAATCCAGTTTGGTTATCTTATGAAAGTTTTTCAAATGTACTCTTTGATTTGTAGACCTGGCAATCATAAATGACTTTGGTCTTTTCGATAGGTTATCTTGTTTCTTAATTTGTTAGCAATCTTTGAGGTTTATACCTTATTGGTATTGTAGAATTAAATCATTATGCCGCTATTTGTCCAAAATAGCATTTAGTTGATTTTGGTGCACAAAGTTGATTTTGGTGTACCATGTTTGCATATTAGCTCCTCAATAAAAAGGCTCGTGCGATTGTTTCACTTTTTTGATCGTACAATGGAATGGTTTTCGAGTATTTCGTTAGATCATCTTGCATAGTCAATATTACTTTATGTCCTAGATCAGTTTCAGGTAATGGCCCAACTATATCAAGGAAAATCTTCTCAAATGGTAATTTTGTGGAAGTTATTTTCATATGACATTTGCTGGTTCGAGTTACTTTATTTTTTTGACATAGCTCGCACTTGGAAATTAATTTGCGAATTGTTCCCAACATGTGGGGAAATTGATAATAGGAACTAATTCTTTTAGAAGTTCTCACTTTTTGATGTCCACCTAAGGGATTGATGTGAAAATCACTTATAATTTTATTTATTTAAGTTTCATCTGACAAAATAATTTTTTTGTTATTTGTTAATTTGTCGTTATCACAATTCATAAAAAATTCAAAGTCATTTCTGGTGATAGAGTAACATTCAAAGTTGATGTAAAATTGGTTAAATTTTGTTGTTTTGATTGAGTTCAAGTTAATACATTTAACATTTGATTAGTGAAAGTTTGTTGTTCGTCATAAGAGTTAATACGACTCAAAGCGTCTGCGTTTATATTTGATTTATACCAGACTTATATTGAATTTCGTAGTTGTATTTATCCATTTTGATACGCCATCGTATTAGACGAGAAGGAAAAATATCTGCTTAAATATTGCAAAATATGTGACTGAACAAATAATCCTTTTAATTTACTGAAAGCTTCATCGCAAAATGAATCCCAATTATAAGGAACATTCTTCTTCAAAAGATGAGGTAGAGGTCTTGCGATTTTTGAAAAATTTAGTATACATCTTCTATAAAAACTTCACAGGCCTATAAATGATTTAACTTCTGTTGGATTTGATGATATTGGAAAATTTGTTACGGCAGAATTTTTTTTTGAATCTGGCTTTATGCCTTCGCTAGCAATTAAATGCCCAAGGTAGGTTATTTCCTTACGTACAAATTGGCATTTTCGGGGTTGCAATTTAAGATTGAATTTGCGGAACATTTTAAAACATCTATTAATTTGCTATTGTGATCTTTCAGATCATGCCTATATACTATTACATCGTCTAAATATATAAAATATTTGATACCCTGTAGTACAGATAATACACAATTCATTACCCGCTGGAAAGTTGCAGATGTGTTTTTTAACGCAAAGAGCATACGCGTATAATTGAAATGACCAAGATCAGTACTAAACGCCGTTTTTTTATCGTTTTCTTCCATAGGTATTTGACTTTTTTTTTTTAATTAAACAGTTAGTGTTCATGTTCGTTCTACAAAGAAATTGTTTTAGGATTAAGGTACTTCTTTTCAATGATACTGACATCAGCACCTGTATCCATTAAAAATTTTGAGTTCTGATTTTCCAAAAAATCAATATCAAAACTGATAAAATTTTGACTGAATTTAGATGAATTTGAATTATTTAATTTAGTGTACTGTTAGTTTCTATATGGAACGGTTTTAAAGCTTTTATTGAATTCTTGTTTCATTTAAATTTGTCATATCAATTTTTAAAAATAGAACATTTATTTAAACACGGATTTAAATGTCTTTCACTCGAACAGTCGTGTTCAATTGATCCTGTTCGAAGGCTAATAAATTTCCCGAAGTCGAAGATTGAGAATTATACCTATCAGTAGTACACAAATTTGAACTAGTACTGGGAGGACGATTATTTTTATAATATTCCTTCCGTTTTTGTTTACGACAAACATCAATGGTATGTCCGGGTATCATACAATAAGCGCATTGAAATGATATTTGGCGTATAGCTGGTTGAGAATTTGATAAGTTTAAGTTAGAAAACTTTCTATTAAACGAATTGTTTGGTTTACTAGAATTATTTAGTGAAAAACATGTAGGTGTTATATACCTTACTTTTGACATAACTGGCATTTAGATATATGACTAAAATTTCGGGAATTTAGTTTTGATTCATAATCCTTTTCGATTTAAATTCTGTCTTCTTCGATTGCTTTGAAAACTGCCTCACGAAGCGTTAGAAATTTACATGCTTTAATGAGCAGATCTTTAAGTCCATCTTGAAATGAATGTAAAGCTGTATTATTGTTTAATTTTTTTATATATATAGCAGGTTCTCTGTCCTGTTGTTCGATACATGCATCGTTTAGATCACCAAGTAGTTTTTCAATTCTACAAGCAAAATCTTTTACTGATTCTTGTTTAAGATGTTTTGAATTAACAAGTTAGTTTTGGAGAAACTCTATTGATCTAGTATCAGAAAAGTTTAATTTAAATTCCCTTTTTAAATCTTCCCAATTATCGCAAGTCTTATATTTTACTAAATCATACGCTCGATCTTAAGTTTCGACCTTAAGTTTCGTTATTTTAAATATATTAGACGGGACAGATTCCAATGGCATCATTTCATTGATTTTAAATAAATGCGCATTCTTTTTGGCAAACCATTACTTTATTTGTTCAATACGAGCTTATCGAGCGATATATCTCCTGATTTTTGGAAAATGTCTTTTATTTTTCCCATATTCAAATCGGGTAGAAGGAGCGATATTACGTGCCACAAAGGAATTTTAATTTTTTTAAGCGATTACTTCATTTTTTTTAAACAAGTATAGATTAGAGTTTCAAATGAAATGTATAATTAGTTCGCGTCAACACGGTTTTATTGAGGCTAGATCTTCAGTAATTGAACTAACTTGATGATCTTTTCGAGCGATTTATTCAGTATTATTGGAAACCATGGATTTTGATAAACTAAATCTTAAAACTCTTCTTCAAAAGTTATTGGAATTCGTAAATAATTTTATTGCAATTATGTGAGTTACATCATACTTATCAGCACGTCGTCAATGGGTTAATATTTCGCAGGATACTTTGTTCGAATTTTTCATATTTTCTGGAGTTGGTCAAATTGGTCTTTCACTTTTTAACATTTGTATTAATGACGATGTCCGCAATGTTTCAAGTTTCGTCACTGTCTTTTGTATGCAGATGATATTAAGATTTATGAGCGAACATTATTTGTACTTTTGACACTGATCGAATGTAATCCGAACTGGATGTTATTGAGGATTGGTCTTCTCAAAATAAATTGCCCATAAACACGAATGTGTAGTGTAGAGTTATGACTTTTTGCAGACATCGGTTGTCTTGTGTTGAGGTATCATATTAGAACAGGTACGTCGGGTTTCTAATATTCGAGATCGTATAGGGTTATATGCTTATAGATTATATAATGGGTACCCTTTGGTGAGCTTATTAAACGGAGTGGTATCAAAAAACAATTCATTAATTAGTTCAATGTTGCGGCGCAAATTAAATTATGGTTTGGTTCGAGAACCTTACGTAAAACTTCTCTTGTTATTGAAATTGCAAACTTTGCCAAATTTAGAAATATTTTTAGAAATTTGCAAAATAGGCGTGAAATTTTATTTGCGGTGTTTGTGCGTCCACGTGATATAGAAATAGAATTGTTATTCAAAATAGAAATGCTGAAATAGCAAAAAATGTATTTTATTTTACCAGTAGCCAATTTTATTTTAATTTGTCCACCCAAAAATTATAACCACACTTAGTTTGCTGGACTTAGTTCATTTAATTTGTTGTTTTTAATTAGGTTTAAAATATTTCGATTTCCCACAATTTAACTATATTAAAAATGGCAGAACCAATGAGCTTTAACCTGTTTGAACTTTAGTGGGTTTTTTGATAGTTGTTTAAGATTTGACAAAGTTTGTTTATTTTGAATGTCCTAATTTACGCCGTTGCTAGCCAACGGAAGGTCACCTGACAATAGATTTATATTTATTATCTATTGGCACCTTGCATAGTCCCAGCTATCTTATACATGGCATGTATATTGCTATAGATGTTGACACTTAATGCCCCAATGGCGGATTTAAGAGCGGCAAATCTCCAACTTTATAGTTTTTTTCTAATCGTATTCAGTTTAACTACAAAGAGAAAAATATGAGGGGTTTATCGATTTTTTATCCTAATGAGTAATTTATATTTACCACATAGGATAAATATTTTAGAAACTAACACCGCATCATTGGATACATATTTGAGTGTACCCGATGTGGAAGCATTTCAAAACCAAATATTGTTACCCGAACGCAAAATGTTTTTAGGTTTAAAATCTAAATTGACTACAGGTTTCCAAAATTGGTTCCAAGCGCTTTTCTATTTTAAATCGCATCGACAGTCAAAATCTGCAAACTACATTGCAAAAATAAAATTACTGGAGAGAGATTCTGCGGAGAATTGTTTCCACAATTAAGTTCCCCGCTAGTTTGGGTATTACTTTTAGAGGCCATAATGAGAGTAGAACATCTTCGAGAAAGAGAAATTATTTGACTCGTTGTAGGAGTATTTGAGCGAATATCCCATCAGACGTGTCAAACTTTTACAAATAATTGGCAATTCTCTTATGGCACACACATTAAAGAGGAATGCGTAAAGTATTATAGCATTATTTTAGATTCTATCAGCAAATGGGGACGTTAGAGAAATTATTTTTTTAATTTTTGCCAATAGAGAGGCATGGTGTTTGAAGATACAGTTTTATTGACCTTTCAAAATTCACCAGTATTTATTGTCGTGGACAATCTTATGCAGCAAATATGCCGGGCAGAAACAATGTTCTACAAGCAAGAATAAAATAGCATGCTCCGTCAGCAACGTTTATCCCATGCTCTTGTCATACACTTTTTTAAGTTGGTGATCTCGCTGCAAAAAGTTGAAGTTACATGCTTCCAAATATTGTTTATTCGTGCAAAACTTATTTGTTTTTTTTTCTGCATCAAAGGTTCGATGGAAGTTAGTTAGTTAGTTTTAGGTGGCCACCCAATAAAAGGACGAGGCATAGACATATATGGTCCTACTGTAACCAATTTGAGCTTTTCACGAAACAGTAGATATCTCTAACGCTCAATTTACTGAGATCCGTTAGATTGCACAGGAGATGAGCTCCCAAAAACTTTAGTCTGTTTTGAGGCAGACTATAGGACAGGTGCATAAAAAATGAAGTATTGTTTCCTCTTCTTCTTCGTCGTTACAGCTTCGACAGTCATCATAAAAAAAACACCAAGTCTGTTGGCATGCTTTCCAATAAGACTGTGTCTAGTAATGACACCCACAACTGTGCTAATATTATGTCATTACATAGATATGACTTGATTAGACCTTTTTAAGTCCAGATTAGGCCAAATCTGCCTAATAATTATACATGTGGTGCAATTTGCCCATCTATTGTTTGTAATTTTACGAGCTTCTTCTTTAAGGAGCGATTTGCATGTAGCAAGTGGTACTTCATTGTCCACCTTGCACGGTAAGATGAGGCAAATAATACCGTGTCGAACGAGTTCATCGGCTTTCATATTCCCCGTAATATTGAAATGCCCTGGCTCCCATATAAGATAGATATTGAACTGTTCAGCCATCTCGTTAAGAGATGAAAGACAACTCCGGGCTACTTTCGACGTAATAAAGCCTGATTGTAAAACTTTAATAGCAGCCTAACTGTCCGTAAAAATATCAGTATCTCTTACAGATATTACATGATACTTCATCCAGTCTTTGGCTTTCATGATTGCTATAAGCTCTGCCTGAAAAATACTGCAATGATCAGGGAGGCGGAAAGAGAGATTTTCATTTAGTTTTTTGCAGAAAACCCCTCCGCCGACCTTTCCTTCAATTTTTGAGCCACTGTAAAAAAGTTAATAAAGCCTGATTTTAAAACTGTTCCATTCGCCCAGTCCTCTTTGGAAGGAATATCAGTTATAAATTTAACTTCGCGGTATGAAGTCGAGATGATGTAGTCGATGGAATATGTTATGCAATTATTTGGATGAAACATTTTATACATTAAAGAAATTGTCAGATACAATTAGGTTGTAAAACGTAGCTACAAAAATATAAATGTGGCATTAGATGAAATATGCAACATTACAAGAGAAAAAAAATGTTGAATGAACCTTAACTCCGTTAAAATTCAAACCCGGTGGTCGGTTCAAGAACTAAACAGTTCCAACCACTGCTCCATTCTGACTAAATTTAAAAGCTCAATTATCTCTAATATTAAAAACCTCCTCAAAAAACAAAGTGAAGAGCTCACGATGAGCTCAAAATCGATACGTTGCCAATCGAATAACTGATAATATGATTTCAGTAAAAAATAGCTAAAACTGGTTAATTTATTCTGAAAAGCATTTTAATCTTTCATTGCGATATTTCGTTCAAACCTCTCAACTGCAACCGACATTTATGCGGCCTACAGTTAAAGTACAATTTTCAAACATATTTTTACTGCAATCGATAAAATATTTACGTCATAGTCTACATTATAAATAATTTCCAGTATTTTTAACTTCCACCGCTTACAAAGTCCAGGCATGGTGCGGTTTATTTTTAATGTTCGATTCTTTACACAGTTGCCAAAACTTAACAGCTTGTTTGATTGTAACTTAAAATTTAACGTTTTATGACCGCCCCTGACCACATTGGTGGTCGTAAATACATATTATGTGTAAATGTATATCAATAGTAATGATAATAGTTATAACAATAAAAACTAAAGTAACAATAGAGATAACAAAAAAATAATAATAATAATATTAAAAATTTACTATATGAGCATACAAAAGAAGCGCAACCGAATGAAGATGGGAAGAACTATAACCTCGTTGTTGTTTTATATTCCTCCGAGAATCATCATCAATCAATTTTTATTTTCTTCCTGGTTTGTGTGTTAGTTTTGTTGTTATTCTTTTCACCAATTTTCTTTTCAAAACTTCCGTTAGATTTTTCCTGTTTTTCGTTGCTTTTTTTGTGAAAATAAATTGAGGTATATTGGATTTAAAAGAAATTAACGATTTTTTTGTACTTTGAAAAGGAAAAATATTCAATTTGTTGATGATGAGAAAATAATTGTGGAAATTATTGGTTTTGTATTAAATCGAAAATCTCAATTGTCATTAGTTTGATAGTTTTAAAATTATTTTATCATTAACATGATGTATGTTAACTTTTAGGTAATATATGGTCTAAAGTAATGTGGAGGTTTTCTTTCAGGACAAGTATATGCATATGATTTACAGTAAGAACGTTTATAGCATATGTCACCGGCCGTATAACGATGGTTTATGCTACAAAATAATTGCAAATTTACATAATTGGCTAGCACTAAGTGTACACACTGATAGTTCAATGATATATAAAGGGGGTAACTTAAATCCTACACATATAGCACTTAGTCACCTGACGAGGTGACAGTTAATTTTTAACAAAATTCTAGCCAATCCCTCATCAGATCGAAACTGAGAATAGCGGCGCACACTCCTTTCAATTCTGAAAAGTTATATTATTGATCCTGACATGATTTCGATTAGAGAAGTTTGCTATAGAGTAAATGGTGATAAACATCACATATAGTTTAACTGGAACATTAAAATTTGGGAATTTAATGAGGGTAGACATTTCCTGTAATAACCCGCCGTATCTATTCTCAATCGTATAATGTTTGGTGTTAAATAAACAGATTTTTACTAAAAAATCAAGTCCTGCAATTTATCGGTTAACTGCGACGCTAGCATGAATGGGTGTGTAAAGCTGCAAAGTAAACCAATTTCGACCAAAAGTGATTTAATCCAAAATGTATACCAAAATATATGTCAAATGTAAGCCAAATGGCTGCCAATAGACAGAACAGTGGATCACGAGATTTATTTTCTTGAAAATAGGTTATGGGAATAACAGAGAGATCAGCCCTAGTATCCACAAGAAAAATAGTTTATTATTTTGATCTTGAAAAAAGAACGGTGGTTTTGTAGACATCGCCTATAACTGCCGTATTTTTTTCTTTGTGTCCAATTTAGGTTTCTACTAGACTAGACCATCTCATTCTATATTTGAAACTATTGTCTTTAACTCATCCCATATTAAGTTGTTTCTTCTCAGTTAGCATAATTATAGTTAAGTGGCAATGTCACTTGATTGCTTTCGAATTGTGTGCCGAAGCATCTCCATTTTTGTTTCTTAATTTATTTCTCTAAAGAGAAAATACGTTTATTGATTTGCGTTGTTTGCAGGAGGAGCTCCTCGTTCGTGATTTCGTTTGACCAGAAGCATCTTATTAATCACCTGAGACATTTATTTACAAATACCTGGAGTCTTTGTGTGTGTTGTTTTTTCATTTTTTACAACTATATAGGAATTGAATATTCGTAGCTTTGTATATCTTGACAATGCTGATGTGTTGCAGAGCTTGTGAAGTATTTTGAAGGTAATTTTGGCTTTGTTAATCCTTTGACTTTTATCCTCTTCAGTGCCCATTTTTGCCACTATAAAATCAAGGTATACGGATTTGCCAACCTCTTCAATGATTTTTTGACTGGTGTGAATTGGTGTATCAATGCTTGTGTTCAGTCTTATGGCATTGGTCTTTCCGACGTTGATTTTGAGAAAAACTTTCTGTCTAATATAAAGTCAAATTAATTCGTAATTTTTTGGATAACTCTTTTTGGGGCTTAAATTTGCACAGTTATGTACATATTTTGTGTTTGATTACCGTTAGTTGCAATGATCCCAACAGAAGCTGTATTTACGCATAGCTCCGCTGCAGCTTCTCGGTCTAACTTGATTTTTGGCATATATCTTATTCAAAACCTCCTCAAGATCCCTTCGTTGATATTTTCACCGTCTAATTTCATGATCCTATTATCCGAGGTTGAGATTTATCGCCATCGATCCCTTTCTTATCGACAAGTTGTTCAAAACTTTTTTCTTGTGAAAATAAATACCTTTTAACTAATGCCATTTTCGGTGTATTGTATTTGTACTTCTCTCGCGGGGATATATTAAATCTGTTACTGAATCAAATATATCAGTAGAAACTGCTTGCTGCATTTAGTTCTATTGGGTGTAGTTTGTATAGCTGAATTACGTGGTTATGTAAAGCTACTATTTCGTAAAATCTATCGGAGTGTTAGAATGTCCAATGATAGGGAAGACCAGAAATTAGCTTGTGTCGGTATGTGATGAAACCCAGTCAACTGGTACATATAAATCAGCAGACATCATATAACAACTTTACGTTACAAAATTTTTCGGTGCATTTGCAAGGGTGTTACGTGTTTTCGGAAAATGATGAAATCACTGCATATCAATATTCAGACATCAACATTCAGCTACATAGTAATCCTAAATGTCAAACTGGGAGATAGCCATATGTCTAAATGAATTGTGATACCCTGTGATTTTTTAAAAGAAACAATGTGATCTGTATGTTTATTTTCAAATTGTTTTTTTTTCTTTTAAGATTCTAGTTTTTCACCATATTCAAGCATTGTCCGTCTACAATTATTTTAAGTGGTTCTCTTATCCAAAATCGTTTTGTTTATTAGTGTTTGTTGATTTGATTGGTTGATTTAGAATGTAGGACCAAACATTAGGCAGGATCTCCCGGATATATGGCCGGGCCATATAAGGCAGGATTTTAGTTAAATTATTTAGATCAATCCGGTTACAAATACCATGGTGGCCAATAGTTAGTAAATTTTTGTTGGGGTAGGGAAAGCAACGGTGTGTCGGTAGTGACAGAATGGGTCCGGTTTCCCGGTAGCCAATATTCTAACTACTGTTAGCATAAGATAATCACGATTTTACTGAACTGCTCTGCATTCGAGCATCTCTTGTCAGAAACTATAGTGTGCCACCATTCATCTATTATCTGCAAAAATTTTTCTGGAAATCGAATCTGTTTAATAAGTAATAGCTCTTAGCCATAGGCTGTAATAAATTCAATTAATTTTTAATCTGAAATTACAAATTAATTAAATCTTAATATTTAAACACAGTTATACAATAATATAATTCCTACAAGCCATATGTTGTAATAAATTGTGTTAGTTTTTGCCCAAAAATTACTAATGACTGAAAATATTAATTAATTAATTCATAATATAATAATTTAATTTCTGCAAGCCGCAGGCTGTAATAAATTGGACTGTTAGTTTTTGCCTGAAATTTACAATTAATTAATTAATAACATTTATAAAAATATGAAATTATAACAATTATAAAATAATATAAATAAGATTTTATAAAATTTGATTAATCATTACAAACCAAGTGAATTAACCGCTTTACGTTAATTCTAAATCTAATTTAGAAAATCTAAATTAACCGCTTTAGATTTTCGGCGATTATACGTCATATAATCGCCGAAAATCTAATTTATATACACTTTATTTGACACAAATCTTTAAAATTAACAGAAATTAGATTTAATAAACCCTTTTAAACAGTACAATTCAATTAAATTACCCGTTTAACAAATGCCAACAAATGTTGAACCAACTCTTGTGAAAAAAATACTGAAGAAAATTCAAACGAACGAACGCAACCTAAAAGCGCCTTCAGTGCAACGGCCACGAACAGTCTGGCATTACAAAGCCTTCGTAAACTGCACTTAAATGCAATGGCGTGCCTAAAGAAACAACCAAAATTACACTCGCATTTATAAAACAATAACAAACCCAAAAAAAATTGTGTAAAATAATAATAATAACTTAATAATTCTATAAAAATAATTAAATTAAATTGTCAAATTAATTAAAAAATTTTTTTTTAAATATACAAATAATATTAAATATAAAAACACAATATCTTATAAAATTTGTTATTAATACATATAACTATCAATCCAATTAACATTTCTATCAATTTCTATCAATGCACATGTATATTGTACAATCTCACCGGGCAATCGAAGAGTCGTTCCGTATAATATCTCAGCTGGTGTTGCATCGATATCTTCTTTGTGGCAGTTGGCATACCCAGTCTTCATTTTGTCTACATGTAATAACAGCTTTTATCGTCCGATGAAATTTTTCTATGATTCCATTCGCTTGCGGATGTCTTGGTGTAGTTTGCAAATGTTTGGAGCCAAATAGCCGATTTAATTCTGAAAAAATTTGCGATTCAAATTGACATCCTTGGTCAGTCATTATTCTTTGAGGTGTTCCAAAGCGAGCAATCCATCCTGACATCAGCTTATTGGCCACACGCTTGGCGGTCATATGTTCCATTGGAATGACTTTGGGCCACCGAGAAAATCTGTCAATTATTGTTAACAGATATCGATATCCTTGTGACGGAGGCAACGGTCCTACAATATCGATGTTGATGTACTCGGCGGTAAGGTTGCCGAAAACGGAGATTTAGTGTGATTGTGCACCTTCGTTCGTTGACAGGCCATACAATGTTTCACAAACGCTGGACAATCTTTTCGAAGTCTAAGCCAGACAAATCTATCAGAGAGTAATTTGGTCATAGCGCGAATGCCAGGATGAGCTTTAGAACGAAAATGACTCATGACTGCATTTCTATATTTTTGTATTACGAACGGACAAATAGAATCACTTCTTAAATCACATGTGATTGGTTTTGAAACATTCGGCAAACGTATCTGTTTTAGTTGGAGATGTCATATTACAGTTGAGTAACCTTTGGATTTCTGCATCGGAAGTTTGATCAACCGAAATATCGTCGAAACTCCATTCCTGGGTGAGTGTCTCAATTCGCAATAGCAAATCTGCTGTGTGATTATCTCTTCCTTTGATGTGCCGTATGTCCATTTGGTGCAGAGCTTGACGGCTCTCGGACTGTGTTTCGATCGCTGTGCAGGTGGCAAGACAAAAATGTCTGCTCCAGTGTCAATTAAAAACCTTTTCTTCGAAGATGAATCAGCACTTTATAACTCTCACGTTCATCGTTTGCAGAACCCGAGTTCGTACGATTTTCTGAGCGATTTCTATCTTTTCGTTGATACAATCCGTCGACTTTTCGCGTGAGTTCAGCAATGGCTAGCTGAATTGTATCTCCGTCGGAAACTTGAGTATCTGGGCAACATTTAAATTTCTGGTACGTAACGTTTCGATGATGGCATCAGCCATCATCGGTGTAGCTTCGTCGTCTAAAGTATTGTTGCCGGATTGTGCGGAATTTGCTTTATTCCCCACTGTCATTGCACGAACTTCTGACGGCATTTGATCTAGCCAAAAATGTCTGATTAAACTAAGCTGCTTCGGCTTTGCATTCTTGCAAGTGTTTCGCATAATGCTGAGTGTAAGTGTTTCGCATAAAGCCCGTCGGTTTGTTAGTACATCGTGGAATTCCGGCTAGCAATTTACGAAGTTGCTGTGTTTCACTATCAGCAAAATTGGCAATGGTTACTTTTTTGAGTGGTTCATATTTATTCCAATGACTAACAATTTTTAGGACACCAGCTACTTGAGTCAATAAATTGATGTTCAGTGCTTCAACCAGTTGAGGCGTATATTTGGTTGCTGTATCGGTTGTTGTTGCATATGTAGCTGCTGTGTCGGCTGGTGTTGTATATGTGACTGCTGTCCGAGTAGGCGTTACCACCGTAAATTGAGCTGTAGCGGGGTGGTTTGGTTACCGTTATTGACTGTGGTTCTCCTGGCGCGGCATATAACGGATCAGTTTGCGGCTGGTTAAAAGCACTTAATGTCGTCGTCGTCGGTGTTGAAACTACTCTATGTTTCATAATAGATTCGCTTTCAATTTGATCGACATCTCCTACATTATTTCGGTTGATAGCCGTATCTTTCGTTGACTCTGACAATGCCGCAGCTGAAACAACTATTGTGTCGATGCTGGATGTAGATCCGCCACTCGTGGACATATTATTTATTTTGATCAGGTGATCTCGATGAAATGTGTTTATGGATAACTGTATTATAACTATCCCGTTGTATTACACCTTTACCGTCATTCAATAAAACTATCACTATTAGCGTGAGTCCACGTGGTTACGACGCACTACGAAAACTATTGCACAGCTATTAATTACACCAATATTTAGCAAATATATGTAAATTTTATTCTAAATATTGTAAATTGATATATTTTTGTATTTCTGATTATCCTTAAAAGGACAGTTAATCAACTGAAAAATCAGTTTTGCAACTTACGTATTTTTATTTCGAAAATAAATAAATAAATAAGTAAAAATGTGTCGAATTCACATGTTGCATTGGGATTTCTGCTACATAAATAAATATGTCGGTTTTTCATGTTGCATTATAAAAAAAACAGAAGAAAAAAATTCTTATGGTCAATATTATAGTAGGCCCTTGATTTTTGACATATCGATATGGTAAAGAGTTCTACTGGCTCTATCTTGGTTTATTCTGGGGCTAGTTGGTCTGTTAGAATTTCTGCTACAATACTTTTTTGATAGATTTGTTTGAAGTTGTTATACAAAATATTTTATTATTTGTTTTACTAAGAAAATATTACATCAAATGTGTGTGAGTCATATATCTTCTATTCCGTCGTAGATCAATTGCTTGTTCCTGCAAATCGTAAAACTTTATCCATTTCTGGTTTTTCAAGAAATATGCTACGTAATGCTTCGATGAAAAAATATAATTAACAATAAAAGAAATTTTAAAATGGAATGGGAATTAACAAAATGATTTCTTTAGGAATTTCTGATAGTTCGATATTTCCGCTGGACTAGCCCAAAATAATTAAAATAATTTTATTTAGCTACTTTTGAATTAATTATTGGTTCCACATACCCGATATAGTAGAGAAAATATAGTATAGAAAACAGAAATGTAAAAAAAATGAAATATTCTCTTTAGTTTTTATATATTTGTATCCGTTAGTACATTTTTGGTTAATACTTTATTTTTTTAGTTTAATAATGAATTTCCAAAGAAACGTTGTGTGAGCTGTACTGCCATTGTTGCTCCAATAAATCGTCACATTTTATTAATATGCTGTCTCATATTGTTGATTCCTTAAAATTTCCTTACATAACACATAGTTCGAAACAGATACTTGTAGCATCGTTGTTGCACGTGCTACTTGCAAACGTACTAACAAGATTTATTTCGAAGAGAGTGTGAAAATAAAAAAAATATACAAACGTACCGTACAATATTTCAAAGAATTTCATTGGTTGATTTTATATTTTATCTTCAAGGTATTAGTGAAATGAATATATTTATTCTATTTTCTCACAAACACTTTCAAGTATAGATGGATAAACAAAACCCTCTTTACTACAAGCCGTCTTGTAACTTTGGTTCACACCAAAACCCTCTTTACTACAAGCCGTATTGTTTGCATACTCATGCTATACAAAAATATATACTTTGGTTGTATTGTAAGTGAAAAATCGTGTCGGGATATGATAGCGAATATTGTGTAAAAGAAATAAACTATAATATCAAATAATGCGCATTCGTTTACAATTTTTTTTATTAATTTTATATGGAGTTTTGATAGTTACTAATACATCTAAAGTATATATTTTCACTAATACATTTTAAAAATACATGATGATGTGTGTCAACGAAAGTTACAAGACGGCTTGTAGTAAAGAGGGTTTTGGTTGACACACATCATCATGTATTTTTAAAATGTATTAGTGAAAATATATACTTTAGATGTATTGGTAAATATCAAAACTTCATATGAAATTAATAAAAATAAAATGTAAACGCATGCGCATTATTTGATTTTATTGTTTATTTCTTTTACACAATATTCGCTATCATATCCCGACACGATTTTCTTCTTACAATACAATCAAAGTATATATTTTTGTATAGCATGAGTATGCAAACAATACGGCTTGTAGTAAAGAGGGTTTTGTGGATAAACAAAGAATGTATCTGCGTACTCGATGCAACAATCAGGCTTGTAATACATTTGTGTTGGTTTTGGTTTAAGTATACGTTTAGTTTTTTTTAAATTGAGTTTATGATTTTTGATAGTTACTAATGTACTTGTCCGTTAATTTTCATGCATTAAAAATTAAACGCGGCTTGTTATATAGACGGTTTTGTATGTGGATAAACAAATTGTACATTTCTAAATATGTGTTAGTCAAATGAACGTATAAACTTAAAATGCATTTATTTTTCTGTGAGTATGTTTCGCACGGCTTGTATATTGTTGTTTTAACATTGTTTAACATTGTTGTTGGTTTTTATATTTTACTTTATGTGTAAATATTTTGAATTGTACTGAAAACTGAAACGATATTGTTCTTTATTCAGTTTAATTGTACTTATTTTTTTAACAGTTTTATTTAAAAACAAGCCTGCATAAATAAAGCGTTTAGTTCAATATGTGTTTAAAAAATTATTAAATTGTATAATACATAAAATATATAGTTATATATCCAAAAATATACTTGTAGCAGGATTTCGAACCGAACCCGAATCAGAACCTGTCCTGCTTCAGTGATTTTTTCATAATTTTGTGTACTCGAACCTGAACCTAAACCGATTCAAAATTCGGGTTCGAGATCAAGTTCATTTTTCTTTTTAAAAACAAAAACAACAATAAATGAAAAACCATTTAAATAATCGGAGAACATATACAGATGTTTTTAGAATATTCTCCGGTTCATCGGATGATGAAAATGACCGCGACGTGTTGGAAGATATTTTGAAGACCAAAGAAAATAGTTTGATCGCAGCTAAAGAAATTGAATAAAATGATAATGCCAACTGAGTTGATTTTATTATAATAAGAAAGTTTGCTCTACATCAAATTTTTCCCAGAGCTCCAAAGGAAAAAATTATTTGGAGTTCTGGGAAAACTATAAATTGGATACCCCATTATCATACGAAGTTATTCAGATTTTGCTTGCTGTTCCAGCAACACAGGGTAGTGTGAAGCGGGTTTTTTCTGCCATTAAATTAATTCTAGCGTCACAAGTCCAATTGAATTAAAATTCCTTTAAAAACATTTTATTTGTATGATTTTGTTTAAATGAATTCTTTTATAATAAAGAAAAAAAATAAGTTAGATATTTTTCAACTTGAACTCGATCCTGAACTCGTACATGAACCTGAATATTTTCTATAATCAATAATTTCTTGTGCAAGAACATAAATACGAACTCGAAATTGTCGGGTTTTAAGACCCTGATTTGTAAATATATTATAAACAATTTATTTTATCTAACATAAAAAGTAAATATTTAAAAGTATATAAATTATACAAAAATAAATATTTCAGGCCAAGGACCTGGTAAAATTATTAAAAGGTACAAACAAACTCATAAAATTATCATTCAATATTTCACCTAACAGAAAATAAATCAAAATCACATTTGTTATGTATTTATCACAACTATCAGTTCGCTTGTTCGTATATTCTGTAAATTTGTTTTATTTTTATTGTATTTTTAAGTTCAACTTTTTAAAAATAAAATTCATCCTTTCCCAAATCAAATTCAACCGTAGACCATCTAAAACCCAAATTATTTACAAAACTCCGAACTTGGTGCTTGATTGGTGCTTGATAATGCAAGAATTCATAAGACGCGGAAAGTTTGTGAGCTTGTGGATCAGTCACGCCATCATTATTTCCATCGAAAAAATATTTTCAAAAACTTAGCGCACGAAATTTTATATAATTCAATTTTTCAATATAATGTAATGTTTGGTTTACGGCCGCCAACGATAATTTTATCGGATGTTATGGTTTAAATGGATTGCTGAATAATATTCTATAAATTACCATTACTTTGTCCGGAAAGTAAATTTCGAGGGCTAAGTTTAGTTTTTGAAAATATTTTTTTGATTGGGTTGAGCAAGGGCGAGTAAGGGAAATCTAAAGAGAGAAAATCTAAATAATGGCCTAACTGATCAACAAGTTCTCGAACTTCCAGCATCTTAAGATTTATTGCATTTTCAAACCCAACCAAGCATTTATATCTTTTATAAATCGGTTTAATTAGTGTTATATCGTCTACGGATGAATTTGATTTGCAAATGAATGAATCTGATTTGAAAAAGGTTGAATTGGGGGAGTGAAAAACCTATAAAATTTAAATTGTACTAAATTCCGTTGTAATTGTACTATTGTACTTTTGAAAATCAATTGTACTGAAAAAAGTACAATTGTATCGTAAACTTCATCACTGGCCCGCACGAATTTAAATTATAAGCGGATTGTTTGCTTTATCCGCACATAGCCGTGCCACACACAGCTGTGCTGTGTAAAACAAATTAATTTATAAATCAATTGTTTTGGACAAAATAAAACAAAATTTAAAATGTTGTGTAACCATTACAATGCTTTGTGTATATTACTAATCTTTTACATGTATTTATATATGGGCCCCGTACAAATTAGTATCTGCATTTTTTAACAGTTATTGATTATGCAAAGAATGAGTGCTACACACGGCTGTCATGTGTAAAAAAAAATATTGTTCGAGCCATAGGAAACTTTCAAAATATGCGAGATAAATTGAACACTTTTGAGAATATAGATTATGTGGCCGTTATAATATAAGACCCATGCATACATTCATTTAGACATACAATAAAAAAAGAGTTAATTATTTTCATTGTCAACAAATTCTAAGTAAATTGTTTTTCTAAGCAAATTACAACTCAGTTTATTGTGAAATTATCATCACTTACCTTGCGAATTGTGAATTTAACATACCATATTTACTAAGTATTTTCAAAATGGAAAGTCTCATCCGTGCTTCACATTTTATTAAACTGATAATGTTTGTTATTACTAATCGTTATTACAATATTTGCAATTTAAATTTGTATCATAATTACATACCCAAATTTTCTGTAATCAAAAATCAGTTTTAACTATTGCACGGTTAAATTTTACACTGCACATACATATGATATTTTAAAAAAGATTTGTGATAGTTCAAATTGTTGTTTTACTCAGCAAAATTATTAATAAAGTCTAAGCCTTTATTTTTAGTGCCGTTTCCATACGTATTTTGCTGTATTAAAATCTTTCAATAAGTGAAATGCAGCCAATACTTCTTTTTAAATTTTTTGACTATTTTTAAAATGTTCATTAATATCAGCGGTCATATTCTCTATTAAATGTACCACACAAAGTAGTCTCAGTATAATTAAATTAAATTTCTTACAAATTGGGTACTGCAAATAATTTAAGTATTGGACCATATCGATTCTATTGAATGCGCATACAAAGTTGCATTAAGCTGCGCAAAGCTAAAGTCTGAGACTAACACATTTTTTACAGGCCACACGCTTAATTGGTGTGTAACTTCGGATCTGTAAGATCAGCTATTCGACAGCGAGGTAGAGTCTTACAAACTATACGATTGTTCTGTTTCCTCAATTTAATTGTGAGTGCGTTAGTACATAGATACACATAGGACATTTAATGTTAATTTTAAAATATTGTAATACTACCAATTTGTCACAGAATAAAAAATTATTCACTCTCTCTTATAAAAATCTTAAAAGCGTCAACATCAAAAAATAAAAGCTGAAATCAAAAATAGATAGTAACATAAACATTCAATTGGTTATTTTTTTGATCATGAAACCAACCATTGAATAAACTTGTATGTATCAATACCTGTCTAGTGCAGGATCCATTGGATCGTTTTTATTCACCTTTACAGTGGTTATAATGGCAAAATATTGAATGAACTTCTGTGAATTTTTAGTTCACCTGTATCATCGAAATACGCAATAAGATCGGTTATTTAAAAATGTTAACATCTCAATTTGCTTCTTACTAAATGTTCCAGCATAAAACGGTAACACAGACTTCTGGTATTAAATCCCGTAAATCGTTAGGATGGTTATTTTTGATTTTTAGTATTTCAGAACGCGCTTTTTGAATTGAAGTCAACGATTTAACTGTTGTTGTTTAAAATAACAAACCTTTTTCCAGAATAGCCCAAGATATAGCCAATAGAACTCTTTACCATACCGATATGGCAAAAATCAAGGGTCTACTGTAACCTTGACCAGAAGAATTTTTTCTTCTGTTTTTCTTAAAATTGTTGTTTCAACATGAAAATTCGACATATTTGTTTATGTAGCAGAAATCCTATTGCAACATGCGAATTCGATACGTTATTTATTTACGATACATTTATTTGTATTGAGAAAAAAAAGTCTAAGATGTATTTTTTGCGCGCGTGTGTTTAGAAGTAATTTTAAATTTTCCAGGGATTGGGATAACTTCAAAGCGGTTGCTAACAGTACTGTATCTGCTAACAGTATTTGTATAATCAGTTTTCTCATCTTTACAACTATCTAATTACTGTTTTTAAATTTGGAAACTGATTGATGTGATATCGCGTCAAAAGTAACCTGAGCCCGCCAAATTACATCATGTTTTCCCGTCGTTGGTCGCTGGATATTGTCGGAAGTATACGGATGAATATTTTCACATAATTGATTTAGATTTTTATCAGTTCTACCATTTAATCCACCAACTACACTTCGTGTCCTATTATTGATCATGTCAGGTCATCCAAATTAGTGCAAAATGAGTTTTTGTATTGGAGATGGCTAGTATCCGTGGGCTAGTAAACGTGTAGTTAAGATAAAGTATTATCGACGGGTTTAAAATTCAAAACAAATATTTTTTATAGAAGAAATCGTTCATCAATATCCCAAGTAGCAATTTATGGTTTTGAATAGGTTTTCAAAACTTGTCCGAAACCTTGGTTTCAAACCCAAAAAGTTTGAGCAAATTGATTCAGATACTTTTCTGATACTATACAAAAACGTTGCAGGTTTTTTGGACGTTTTTTGGAACTTAAATGTTTTTTTAGCACGGTTTCGGAACCAGTTTTTTTTGGTTTATATAAATCAAAAAAGTATATATGTTATACAGTGTAAAAATGTTGTACGACTGGTTTTAAAAATACCGATTGGTTTTTTTGAAACTCTGTAAGAACCATTTTTAGTTGGTTTCAATAACAACGGTTTTTCTGAAACCGAAAAAATAAAATTTTTTTCGATATGAACAAATCCTAAAAGTATCAGTAATACTTTTAAAACCAGCTTCTAATTTATGTCCTTTCAAATCTGCTCCACTTTACAAATTCCTCTGGCCCAGTTTTACGTTTTGCACTCTAAATTTTAATCAAAAATAAGTAAAGCTAAGGACTCCATTTTATATTATTAGAACATATATTTATTTTGTATTTCATATTTTATTTCATACATATTTCAATTATCCATAATAATTAATAAATCTTAATTATTATGGATAATTGAAATTAATAAAAAGTTGTTATTATTAATTTTGTTCAAGTTCAATTTTTGAACTCCATCGATATTAACTTAATTAAATTTATAGACGTCTTAATATGTTACTTCCAATATGATGCTTCCAACAGCGTATTCGTTTGCAAATTGATTATACGCCATGTATCCATTAAAGAGCACGAGCTCTTCGGCTATACGTTCGTGGATTAATGTGTTTAAAAATTGATCGTTTCAGCATTTTTAGAAACAAACTTCTTTGTACACTTAAATTTTACAACCGCACTACACTAAATTACAATCATAACCTCAATCTTCTGTTTAATGTTTGTAAGGAATTCAAACTACAATAATAATATTATTATAATATTATGTAATTATATAATGAATATTAAATTATGTAAAAGTAATAGTAAAATTAAATTAAGTATCAAAAAATTTAAAAATATAAATGTAATAATTAATAATTAAAACCACAATATTCACTCACACGAAATGCAAAATGTGACTGCGATGCGAACTACGAGTGCAACAACAAAACGAAAAATGTTTTATCATTTTAACTTATTGGTTTTAAAAAACCTTTCAAACTCGGTTTAGATGTCATCAGCAAAAACTAATATAAGTTATAATCTGCATAGGAATTAAGCACGACTCTTAGTGATTAAAAAAAATCCATATAATTTCTTGTAATTTGCTAGAAAAACGTATGTCTAAAAACACTTTTGTTTATTGTTTGTATGCTTCTTTTTGACATTTACATATGTTGTTGTCAATATAAAAATAATTAATTTTTGCTTTGCTAAAAATTTAAATTTGATATATTTATTTGCCTTTAAATATTAAAAATATACAAAAATAAATATAATATAATAACATCTAAATGTTTAAATTTTGTTATTTTATTCTCTATGTTGTATAAAACCATAAATTTTTTTGTAACAGACTATGTGATAGACGATTTACGTTTATCACATAGTCTATTACAAAAAGAAATTTAGTTTTCCGTTTTTTAAATATTGTTCGGCGGTTATGTACAAATTTATTGATCAAATTCATTTTTAGTCGGCAAAGTTCTTATATTATATACAATAAATAAATGAAAATAAAATAAAACATTGTATGATATGTATTTGTAATTCATAATATCTTTTATTTATTTTAAATATTGCATATTTGTTATCAATTCTATAATGATTTTTTTTTTATCGACTGGTATGGATGTACTCATAAAATAAATTTTGTGTAGTGATTTTTTTTTGGTATCATGTAAATCCTCCGTGTTTTGAGTTGGTATCATGTAACCTTATTGTAGTAGTTTTAATAATTATTTTTCGTTAGTGATTTTTTTTAATCACTAAAAGTCGTGCTTAATTCCTATGCTGGTTACTTAAAAACCATTTGATACAAATCTAATACACCAAGCGTAACGACTACAGTTATTGGTACTCTTAAGGCATTTTCATAGGAAAGTTGTTTGAGCTTTATTTTGAGAAAACTGATCGTGGTATGTTTATTGTTTTATTGAAGAATATTTAGTTTCCTTTTAATTGAAATCACTTTGTTTTGAAATAAAATATTAAAAACAAAATTTATAAAAAATCATAAGTCTTCCAAAATCTATATTTTTTGGCACAGTTCTGTAATAATTGGCACCCTAAATAACTACAATTATTGGCATACTTATATAACAATTGGCATATGGAGAATGTACAATTATTGGCACGTTGCGGTAGGTTATTTTTGGAAAAGTTATTAAAATTCGAATTTAGTAGTGTAAAAAACAGTCAAAAAATATATTTCAAATAAAAACTTTAATACTACCGGTTGCAGGTGAGTTGTTCCCAATGTCAAATGTTATGTCAACTTGGAAAAGTTTTCGAATATGATGTTCGGTTGGAGGTTTACAAACCTTCATTTCGCTTGGTATGGGTGTAGACACCTTTTCGTTGAAGCACCTAGTTATTTTTTCCACTAAATGATTTCGAAATTGAAGTAATGGATCGAAATTGAAATTTGTTCCTCGATCCAGATATCTATATGAGTGGGTGTTTCAACAATTTCATTTGCAATATCATTTTCTATTGAAACTAATATTCTGTCGATCTGTAGATTTTTTAAATTAGGAATTCATTGATTGAACTAATATCTATAGGCACATCTTCTAGACTCTGGTATGGAATCAGTTTGCATTGATTTGTTATTAACATTACGATAAATTTGTTTAGGGTTTATTCCATATTTAAATTGTTTGATAAGATAATCGTCATTGTAGTAACTAATTTTAGTGCCATCTTTCTAATTTTCCTCGATTTTCCTTTCACTAACAGTTGTATAGAATTTTATAAATGCGTCATCTTGATTAATATTTTGTAGAAGATTATCATCAGATTTGGTGCTAGATCTTCCCAGGCATTTTGATTACATCTCCGCCACTCCAAGACCTTTTTGTTCCAACAAGTTTTGAGTGATTTAAATGCAGCGACATCGGCTGGTTACAGTATTCTTGTGGCGTTTGGGTACAGAGCTACTAAAATAATTAGAGCTTAACACGCAGCTCACTGATTGCTAATGTTAAATGTGTAGCATGTCTGTCTACAAAATAAATGATTGGGAATTTAGTACCCACCTGCACCAGATATGGATGGAGGACTTTATACTTTATATTCATAGAATATTTCCTTTGTCATCCATCCATTATCACTAACACCCATGCCCATCCTTACTGCAAAGATTTTCGAATCTCTTCAGGCACCCTTTTGTAAATATAAATAACCATAAGTGGTGATACCACTCCTGCGCTCGAAAAAGTGAACATTATTATCAAATTGGCTTTCGCTAAGCCTCTGTCAACTCGTACACATTTTATGGTCTATTTACAGCTAGTACATTTTTGTTTTCGGACGTTACAAAAAATTTGTCTCATCTCCGTTGAAAATTCGTGTGGGATCTTTTAAGATATCAATATAATCCTGATCGGTTAAAAACTGTTCGATAGCATCAAACCACGAATTGATATTAGAAATTGCTACAGTAGCACTCGTCTAGGATACCGGATCTTTGGCTCTAAATGACAGTGTTGAGTGTCACATTAAAAATGATTTGAACCACCCTTTACCATGTTTTCCTTCCCAAAAGGATGTGGTCTATTTAAATTATTATAGGAATTCATTATAAATTCTTCTTATTTTTTTTTTTTTTTTTTTTTTTTTTTTTTTTTCGTGTGGCTTATTTCACTTATTAATTGTTTTTATCAAAAATATTGTTATTATTAATATTTTCGATGAATTAATTAAAACAAGTAGTTTAGTTTTTATTATAGTGAAATTATTTTTATTTTTATTATTTATTGTTCATAAATATATTTCGGAAATAAAATTTCCATCATCAGTATTGCTTACTTGATTGAGAATTAAATTTAATTTTTTCATGCTTATATACAAAATTTAGTCGTTGTATTTCAAAAATTGATCGTTGTAATATTAATGGGGTGTGGCTTATTGTCGTCGTTTTTTATTATTATATAAAATCAGTTCGTATAATTTATTAGTCGTGGTATTAATTTTATTATTAAGTAGGTTTTTACTTTTTCGATTTTTGTATATTTCGAATTCTTCGACCCTGTTCATTTTATCGCCTTTCTTCATTTTGTACAGAATCTTTAGGTTTGTATCCATATCCATGTAGTTATGCTGGGTATCATTTATGTGGAGAGCAAATCTTGATTCGGTTCTTATTTTATGGATGTCTTTTATGTGTTCCTTAAATCTTTGTTTAAAGGATCTACCGGTTTGTCCTATGTAAAATGAAGGGCAATCTGAGCATGTCAGTTTATAAATTCCTGTGTCTAAACTTGTGTTACTGTCTGGTTTGACTAATTGTTCTAATTTCTGTTGGGTCTTATAAGCAACTTTATATCCAAAGTGCTTAAATATTTTTTGGACGTGTTGACTAGTGTTTCTATCATAATCTATTGTAATAAATTTAGGTTGGTACTCGTCATCAAAAGTTAAAGTGGTATTTTGTCGGTATTTTATTCTGTTGAGGTATTTTTTATTTATCTCCTCGATTTTAGAAGATTTGTATCCATTTTTATTAGCGATGTATTTAATAATGTCAAGCTCTTTAAGATAATCATCTCGCGACATCGGTATGATATTTAGTCTATTGATCATATGATTATAAGCTGCCATTTTATGCTGATATGGATGATTTGACTCATGATGAATAGTTTGGTCCGTTTGGGTTGGTTTTCTGTATATTTTAAATTTGTGCTCATTGTTATCGTTTTTAATCGTTAGGTCCAAAAAATTAATAATTTTGTTTTGTTCAATTTCCAAAGTAAATTTTATATTTGGATGGACGTTATTTAAATAATTTAGAAGTTGGTCCATTTGTCGGTTTGTACCAGTAAATAGTAATAATATGTCATCTACGTATCTGTGCCAGTATTTAATGTTATTCTTCAATTTGTTTTTAGTACTTAAAATTTCGTTTTCTTCAAAATGATTCAAATATATGTTGGCCAAAGTTCCAGATAATGGGCTTCCCATTGGTAGTCCATCATCTTGTGAATAATATTTATTATTAAATTGGAAATAATTTTGATTTGTTATTACTTCCAATAATTTAATTACTTCATCCACGATATTAATATTAATTCCATTTGTTATTAACATAGTTTTGGTTATTATTAAAGTTTCTTTTATCGGAATTTTTGAATACATATTCGTTACATCAAAAGATAAAAGTTTCGCGTTGTGTGGTATTTTTATCCCTTCAATTTTGTTAATCAGTTCAATACTGTTTTTTATTGAGTGGTCATTTTCAAATTTTATATTATTTGAGAGCCATTTGTTTATATGTTTTGCCATTTTAAATGACGGAGCCGAAGTAAAATTTACAACAGGTCGTACTGGCATATTTGGCTTATGAACTTTTGGCATACCTCTTAGCATTGGAGCTGTTGGTTTTATCATTTTGTTGTAACGTTTTTCTCTGTCGTTCAAAAAATGCTTAGATTTATTAATAATTTCTTTCAAACTTTTATGGTATTAAAGTTTGAAAGAAATTATTAACGATCAGGAAATCTTGATTCAATGAACTATTCGTTCTTCTTCTTCGTTTGTAAGAATTGTAGAAGGGCTTGGGTGAACTTTCGATAAATTAGACCTTAATCGAAACTGTAGTGTAGATCTTGGAATATTATAAATTTTCGATGCCGACTTTTTACTAATTTTCCAAATGTTGATTTTTTGTAAGGCTTTTTGTTCGTCGGATGTGGTCTCTCATTTTCTAGTGAAAAGTATTTTACTGCTTGCGTAACATCTTCTTTTCGTTTAAAAAAACCTTATTGTTGGGAAATCTTGATTCAATGAACTATTCGTTCTTCTTCTTCGTTTGTAAGAATTGTAGAAGGGCTTGGGTGAACTTTCGATAAATTAGACCTTAATCGAAACTGTAGTGTAGATCTTGGAATATTATAAATTTTCGATGCCGACTTTTTACTAATTTTCCAAATGTTGATTTTTTGTAAGGCTTTTTGTTCGTCGGATTCGTTATATGTGTTTCTTTTCTTTGGCATTTTTAAATTCTAGAATGGCAGTTAAATTATAATATAACTATTGGCACCTAAGAAACATATAATAATTGACATGTGCCAATAATTGTGGTTTCATATAAATCAATTATTGGCACCGCAGTGCCAATAATTAAAAAAGGTAATTATTTTACACTGATTATTGGCACACCGTTTAATATTATTTTAATTAATAAACACATTAAATTTAATTAATCTCACTTAAAATAACACATCTAATTGACATATTCAATTAAGAAAGTATTAAAATATAACATTGTTCATATAAAATAAGTACTTACATTTCTGGCTTCCTTGTTAAATCACACTAATTTTTCAGAAATCGGAGAGTTGACTTTCGTGATATTTTCACATTAATAGTTTGGATTCAACTGATTCGTGTAACATATTTTTAACTTGTGTCAACACGAAAAAATATTCTCTAATCTCACTATTACATAAATTAAATATATAACAGCTTTGTATACGTTCAGAGAAAATTGCTATGATTGTTAGGAGGGCCAATAATTACGCCAAATTTCCACAGTGCCAATAATTGCAGTCGTTATGCAAGTTAAAAACATTTAGTAACCGTGTTAAAAAAACTAGTTTCAATAAAACTAATATGAAACCATTTTGATGGTTTTATCAAAATTGTGGTGTCAGATTCCTACTTGGGGTAATGTCAAAATTATCACCACTGTGATTCAACATAAAGCATTGGCTCACATGGTCGTGTTTTGGAAATTAAGTTTCTTGGAGGACAACGAGTTTCAAACAATACTCTTTCATAAATCATAAGAGGGGGTGTGATTATATTTTGGCCTTATCCATTTTGCTAAGTTGGCTGATATCTTTAAAAAGTATTTTTTTACGGAATGTTAACTAACTATCCAAATGTTGTCGTTTACAAAGGGTAATATAATTGTTTATAATATATTTTTGGTCATGTTTATATTTTCCAATAATTTCCAATTATTTTTTATAATTTTACAATTTAATAAGAAATAAACCAATGCGAAAATGTCTGGTTTTTGGAAAACAAACAATGAATTAAACGAGAATTTTTTTTTTTCAAAACTTTGTTATGCAGAACGTTGTCCAGCAATCAAATTTTTTAATTTGGCAGTATTTTAATGTACAGACAATTTTGAAGATATAGTTATATAGAAGATTGAAAACCTGAAAGAAGCACGGACCCACTTTATACAAAAAAATGCAAACAAATACTCATTTCGTAAAAATCAAATATGCTATTGCAAACGTATGTTGATATACAAAAAACATCAGTGCAGTCATGAAATGTTATTGCCCGGAATCCGATTTCTATTTAATACGAATTAAACATTAAAACAATAAAAAAGATAAAATTTAATTTGATTTCCATCTAATTTAAATTTTTTATATATTTTTTACATTATCACAAACACAATCCATTTTGTCCATCTACAAAATACACGACGAGTATAGAACAAGCTTTGAATGAAACGAGGCCAACAACAAAAAAAAAAAAAAAAAAAGCTCGTATTCATATAAAAAAAAATTTTTTTTTTGTATTTTAATACAGATTACGTTTCACAAATGATTTTAATCGAAAAAAATTAAATTAAAATTACAAAAAACGGTTGAAATTATCAAGAAATGAATAAGCTTTACAATTAAATAATTTTGTTAAAAAGTTTTAATTTTTTTACCCGCTTTACTTTGCAATGTATAAATTTATTGAATCTTACACTTTAAATTTGAGTTGTTTGTTTTATGATGCTATGCCAATTTAATCCTACCGCATATGGAAAACCACTGAAAAACATTTAAACCAACAATCAGTGACGCGCTTGAAAAAGCTCAAATTATTATTATTTCTTAGCTGGATTGTGCATGAGATTATATTTTAATAATTTTTAATTCTTGCAAAACCAACTTTTTGGTTTTAACTTTAAACTTTGTCTTACATGTATGCTCACTTATACGAACCATAAGGTAACTAAATAATTTACTTAGCTCCATTTTGTATATATCATATTTTCATATATGTACACTTACATATGCATATATTTATATATAATATACTAAAAAAGCTTTTCAAAATGATATAATATACATAAAATTAAACATTTACATATTCATGTGGAAAATTTTAATTGTTAAGTTACATGCACGACAAAATACTGAGTATTAAAAAAGTCCCGGAATGGTAACCAATTTTTTATTATAAAACATTTTAACTAAACGCAAGCATTTAAACGTTGATCTTTGTGCGATTTATCAGTGTTTAGTGAATTAGCTTTTTTAAACTGCGTTTGGATTTATGCTTCACAGGAAACTGACAAGATGAAATCAAATCTTATAAATATAACAGATTACCTGAATGGATTTAAAGGATCCAGATCAGCTGGATTTTTGGTGTACTACTGTTGTTTCAGAAGAAAATAAACAAACTTAGTCACGGAAGTTTGTTTTCGTTTTTCGTTCATGTTTTTTTTCATAGATGGCGAATATAAAATGATAACATTGATCGCAACCTAATTTTGTGATGTTATTTAACATTTGAAAGGTTTCTTTTTCATTTTATTTATATAAATAATTATTTGTTACTTATGTTAAGTTTAAGTCAAATTCGAATACAACTGGAGATTATAATTAATTTTCTGTTCTTTCGTTCCACCGGCTTTGAGTTTGCGAACGGAGGTTTACTTTTAATCTCAACCACTCGCACTATTACATACATTTCGTGGATTTAAGCTACTTAGTTTGTTCATAGACAATTGACTAATATTCAATCACCTATAACTAATATGATATGATTGATCTTCCAGTTGTCCTCAATGTGTTATCATTTATTTCGGGTATTAAGTGTTGTCAAGCCATCGCTGTGAAAACTGTGTCAGTAGTACTGATTAAGTTTTTTAACGATAACCTAACGGGTAGACTTCGATATTTCATGTTCTTCCTTTTCTCATGACTGTTGTTATCAGAATTGGTTTCATATAAAATGAATCTCCCTTGATTTTCGAATAGTGTCGATGCCAGACAGTGACGTAGTTAACTCCTCCACCGTCAATATGTTGTCTCCGATAACTGAATATAAGTACTATTTGGTATAGCTTTTAAAGCAGATCCTGTTCGATTAAAATGGGAATTTATATTTTCCTTATATTTTCGGCACAAATAACTTGCTGATTTGATAAAGCTGTATGAGGCTTCTAAAAAAAATTCAGTAGTCAGGTTACTCACGCATCCAATATACACCATTTTGTGCTCTGGCATATACAAATTCAAATGTATAGGTTTATTGGAATTTGTCTAACTAGTTTCTAATCGTGTTTTCTATGGCATTGTTTGCGCGGATAGCCCAATATTGATGTCGTGCTGTAGTCGTCAAAAACCTTACAATTCGGATTAAGCGATATCAATTTGTTTTTTTTGAAGATTTGTAGCACTTTTGTTTAATCGTTCGATTTTTTTTTGTAAATTAGCCGCTCCGTTACATCATCCATGTCCATCGATGAAAGGTTTCTCTCATTTTTTTGTCGCTTCCTGCTTAGGTTACAAAAATTGCCAATACGAGCTCCATTTTGAAGAAACTGGAAAAATGGTTCAACATGCTCTTAAACATCTAATTATGATTAACAGATATAATAAAGACTCGGGGATTTTTTTCTTCACTTGTTCCAAATGATCCCCTTAATTCTTGCTAATACTTTGAACCATATCACTATAGTCCGTTGTTTCTTAGATCTTCAACGCTCAAACAAAAAAATGAACAATCGGCTGGGTGATCCACAGACTTCACATGCTTCTACCGATTTCAACGAAAAGGTTCCAAAGACGTTCTGTTGGCCGCAAATGTTACTGAAAAGCGGAGTAGAGCCGATTAAGAACAAATCTCTGTCTAAAGACTTTATACCTAATTTTTTCCCACTAAGCTTATGATTTATCAGTTTGATAATATGAATGCACCCATAAACTCTAAACCTATCACTCTTACTTTTTTATAGAAGTGACTTTTGTTTTTGATGTAAGAAACCGAGTTTGTTTAGCCAACTCCTGTTTATAATCTTGAACAGGTGGTTGTTGCTTATGCCATCGTACTTGCGTCAGAGAACCCATACAATTGAACTGGTTAAAGTATTCTAATCCATTCCGTACTTTGATTTGGTTTTAATTGCATAAACCTTACCGATAATGAAGCCACTCTTCCTTAATAATTACTGAAATTAATTCACAGACTATGGAATACAATAGTATATTGTAAAGGGTGGTTAAATTTTAGGGGCCGATGTTGAATGTGAACCACACCTAAACGTCAAGTTTTTTTCTGCATATCATTTGACATTTCTCAATTTCAGACTAACTCAATTTGAACCATGGAAAGATACACAACCGAGCAACGCGTTAAAGTTATTCAGGCTTATTATGAAAATGGGCGTTCAAATCAAAATGCATATCGTGCACTTCGTGATTTTTTCGGTCAATTTAATCGTCTAAATGTGCGTACAATCGGAAAAATCGTGCAAAAAATTGAGCAAACCGGATCTGTAGCAGATTTTAAAACACCAGTGCATGCTCGTACAGCTCGTACTGCAGAAAATATTGCTGCTGTTTGCGATAGTGTGGCTGAAGAGCCGTCCACCTCAACTCGTCGTCGTGCCCAACAATTGCACCTCTCACGCTCGTCGTTTATGAATATTATACATAAAGACTTGCATTTACACGCTTATAAGGTGCAATTGACTCAAGAACTAAAGCCTCTTGACCATTCAGCCACACAGCTAACGAAACAATGGCACTTTTGCGCGACAAATTTAATGGTCGTGTTATCTCACGTGGTGGTGATGTCAATTGACCGCCAAGATCATGTGATTTAACACCGTTGGACTTCTTTCTTTGGGGTTATTTGAAAAAAAAAGTGTACGTCGATAAGCCAGCAACGATTCAAGAGCTAAAGGATGAGATAATTCGGCACATTACCGGCATAGAACCTCAATTATGCCTAAACGACATTGAAAATTTGGACCATCGGATGGAGGTGTGCCGCCGTGGTCGCGGCGGCCATTTGGCCGATATTTTGTTGCATACATAATTGAACCATACCATATTATCATAATAAAAAGAATTCACAATAATTTCCTAAATAATTTGTGTTTTTCAAAATCAACATCGGCCCTTGAAATTTAACCACCCTTTATAATTACTATAGAGCAAGCCATTTGATGATATCAAAGATCCTACTAACCTTTAAAATGCCGTCGTATGAATGCCTCTATTTTCCATTTTCACTTGAAATAAAAATTTATCCGATGAAGAATTCCGAAGCAATCTCAATATTAGGGTGCCGGTTTTTTATTAAGCCACTTGATTGTGAGCGGTACCGCTAGCACAGATAGTTGATATATCAGATAAAATATTGCATTTTGTCTATTTCTCCATCGTCCTATAGTCTCGTTGATGAGCTCGAATCCTTTAATATACGCAATGATGCGGCATCATATTAAAATTTCGAAGCAATTTTATTTTAAATTCGCGTTAAGTGCTTCCACTTAATATAAGTGGACTCCAGTTTAAATCGCGGCTCCGTTGCCAATAAGCGTGTAATGGTTCTAATCGTTGCCTCTAGTCGTATACTAGAAATATACCAATCTTCGCACAAATTCCTGTATCAAGGTTTAAATTCCAGCCAGCAAAAACTAAAATCATTTTCTACCAGACCATTTTCCAAGTTTAATCTTATCCTGTTGTCACGCTTTAATATACTTCGGTACCCAAGAGATGGTCAAATTAAATCTAAGTTTTAATGCCAAAGTTCTTGCTGATTTGCTTTAGTTGTGAATACTGAATTGATATAAGCTATTTTTGGCACTGTTAAGCTGCAAGCCTTAACTCCAGATCCGTTGATTTTGGGCACAGTTTTATTGATTGTAGCATTTTTTCTCGGTACCTTTGGAGTATCATATCGCCAAATACTTTCGTCATTAACCCTTCATTGCTTCTTTGTAACCATAGAGACATTGTGAACTTTCTTGAGTCGCTCGAAATACTCTAAAATAACTAAACCGACCTTTCACATGCAGATTCGAAGTGCTAGTTTTGACTAACGCGACGATTTAGGTTATGACTTTCACTCGCACATCTGCTGCACTGCTAACTATCCATCGGAATTATTTCATCGATATGATATTTCATGGAGTGTGGTGTGTAATTTTACATTGGAAACATCGAAGATGGGGCATTTGAGACAACTCCTCTAATTGTTTACTAGCTCTTACCTTTAAGTTCCTGACACTCCAATAATTTTTGATCGTAAATTTTGCAAATAAGTCATGCCATGACTTCCAAAGTAACAACTTACTTCACTTTTTTAACTCGTGGCTGCTCCCCTTACCAAATGTCAAATGGCTTTTCAAATGTCTGTTTTATTTATTTCAATGGAATTAAATAATAGCCTAGCGATATTTTTGTACTTATAGTTTCGATGATTGGTTTACGTATTGTTGAAATGTCTCTTCCAGGTAAGATATGTCTCTTCCAGATAAGAAATTCTGCTTCCTCTTTATCATTTGTTACCTAAAAGTGATAAAAATTAGGTCACTTTATGTTGGGAACATGCATAATCAAATATGATACCGATAGGTAGCGGTATCTATGATAGCGGTCTTGAATGCACCCATGGAATTGGAAATGACTAGTGGGTGAATGATCCGATGAAGGTCTTTCACTTTTTTCAAAAATTAATTGGTTTTTAGATACAACTCTTGTAATGTATAAATCAATGAGATGTGGAGTTCGATTGGTCTCGTTAAGCCCAAATGTTGATTTAAATCTTGAAAATAACTAGTAGTTATACGCTTGGCCTGCTACTTTTTTAACCTTCGGGGTTGTTAGTCTTGATCCTCAGAAATATTTTTTTTTATTAAATTATGGTTTAATTTTATCAATGAAGGTAGTTAATGGTAAAATTAAACCGTAGTTGCTTTAATTACTTGTTATACTCCTCGTTGTTTTGATTATGTCTTGGAGGACAATAAATTGAAGAGTCAATAAATTTATTCTTCATATTTAACTAAATAGTATACTTGCTTCCTCAGTAATATTCCACAATATCATGATGTTTAATGTTTTTGTTTTTCAAAAATATTGTTGATCCCCCTCTCACTGTTCCAGGTAGACGTAAATCGTGGTAGGAACCGTAACCATGTAATTTAGCATACAACGTTTTAGTCGTGCGATGCTTTTATCATAAACGACATTATTTTTTCAGTATTTAAAAATATTTCTATCGTTATTTTATCTACTGTTTCTTTCAAGCCTTTTTAGGGCTTCAATCCTTTTTATTTGTTTTAAGAGCCGTGTATTAAATGCTTCGATAGTTTTAAATATTTTTTGAAGCATAGTGGTATCATTATAGTGTCTTTAAAGTTTACTAAATTTTGTGAAATAATGCGTTGCTTTTCGAATGTAATCTGTTTTGGGGCTGAAGCTCTCAATCTTTCGCAATAAATTTAACGTCCTGTTTTATGACATTGTCAGCCAAATTCAGGACGCACGAATACTTTGCTTTTAATATCCATCTGTACATTGGTACTTTAAAGACACTATAATTGTTTTAGCCAGCCTGTACTTGTATGGACGAGTGTTCGGCCTATGGATTCTGCACTCCAACAGAGGATCATAGTTGTTTTTATCGTTATCACCGATCGCAATAAAGTAATGGAAAGTCCTTTTTTAACCCTCCCTTCCTCTTCTCTTCTTTCCATTTGCTTGGTGACATTATATTTAAACATTTAATTTTTCCGGAACTTGTTGCGCACACGGTACATTCGTTGATATTAATACAAATATATATGAAAAAAAAAAAAATTTTATAATATTTTTAAGTGATTTTTGTTATCCTTTGATAACAGGATAGCAAAACTATCAAGCAACAGCAAAACTAAAAGCTTAAATCCTTTAAACTTTACATGCTATTCTTGAATCTATTGCATTTCTATTTTAATGGTATACTTTTAGCGTTTTACTTTTTTATAATTACCTTTGTGAATTAAGTAAAGCTTTTTTATGTTTAGATCATGCATAACACAAAAGAATTTTACTATTCTTTATTGTTTTCATATACGAAATAAATTTCCCTGATATTTAGATATTACTATAATACTATCCATACCATGATGAATCCATGGATTAAAAATAAAAACTTTAAGTTTATGTCAATATAATGGTTCGTTCGTGTATTGATAATTTTCTGAGCACTTTTGAAGTGTTAAATATTCATAATCATTTAATACTATATATATTAGGTAGTATTAGTATTCGTTAAAATAATTTAAGATATTATGCCACGAGAGACATACAAATAATAAAAATAAAATAAATCAGTTCTAACTTATATGTCGGTTTTAATCGATTACCTAGGTTTATAATTCACTTTTAGTTTGCTATATTTTTGTAAACTGCTTCATAATTTTCTTTGAACTTTTATAAATTTTTTCACTCTTCAAAAAGTTGAAAACATTGTAAAATGTTGACCAGGATTTTTCACTGTGGATGCTTATTTATTCTTCGAAGATTTTAAAAATAGAACTATTTGTAATTATCACATTTTATAAACACCATATATACAAAAGCTTTCAGTTCCAGTAAAGAACTCTGTGGATCACTCGATACGATCGAGTTAAATGTCACTGTTTGTTAACGATTATCAAGATGCGATAGCATCAAACTTGAAGGAAATAAAAATTTGTAACAATGATTTGAAATAAGCAAATAATGATCCATGGTGTCAAATCAATGATACTATATCCATATGAAACAAAACCATATGAAACAAATGTTTAATTTTGTTTTAAATGTTTTTAAATAACCTACACATTTACAACAATAAATTCGATCATGTTATAACACTCGTAGTGAGATCGTATTATTTTAAATTCTCTTTGTAAAAACAAAGAGTTGCAACTGTGAAACAAAAAAATTACAAGTTCGCTCATTTTTTTTTATTTCCTCTTTAATTTGCTGTTTTTTTCTGGGCTTGCGCGGTCCCTTGTATGCAGCAAATTGAGACTACCGCTAATGCAAGATGATTTACTTTAGATACATTCTTTCTTGTGTTTTGGTTGTCCTTTACGGGTAGCTGGAGATTCTTTGCCATATACTGCCGATTGTTGTCCCTTTGCGTGGTTGTTCTTTCCGGTACAGTTTCGTCTAGATTTTGTGGAGTTGGTATATATTGAGTAATGGTTGTTTCTTTAACTACTGTTGGAACAGGATCATCCTTCATGGTAATGTAATCCTTTTGACCAGATTTTGGTCAGCAAGTTCCATCTTGTAACGGGGTGGATACTCTCAACGTTGAGGCGTTGATATGATGGCTCTTCCTATCAGGAAATGAGCCGGACTTAAAATTCCATCATTATCTGAGTCATTTGAGAGAGGAACTAATGGCTTAGAATTTAAGCATGCCTCTATTTGAGCCGGAAATGTAGAGAACTTCTTAAAGATTAATTTATAAATTTATAATTAATTTATATTCAAATTACTTTGCGGATGTGTTATTTTGTTGACATGTCTCCCGCTTCTCATACTCCTCCAAAGTGAGGACTTCCCGGCGGTACAAAAAGCTACTGAGTTTCCAACAGTATTGTTTTACCCTTAATTATTGAGTCTTGTTGCTTTGCCTGATTTTGGAGCTGTTTGTCTGCTCCAACGAAATTTGTGCCGCAATCACTAAATATTTTCAAACAGATTCCTCTTCTTGATCTGAACCGTTGGTATGTGGCTAAGAAAGCATATATTGACATATCATTTAGTTCGAGGTGGATTGCCTTCGTAGCTAGGCAAATGAATATGCCAATGTAGCCTTTAGTTGTTTTATTACAGCGACCTTTCCTTAACTATATGCTAATTGGCCTTGCATAGGCTACCCCGCTATTCGAAACGTTGGTGCTGGTGTTACTCGTTATTTTGGTAATATACCTATATTAGCTGATGTAATGCCATTTTACATGCTCTGGTACAGGTTGTACATTCATGTTTAGTTTGACAAATTATTTTCTTGGCATTTATTTTGCAATGCTGCGCTCTCAGGAGTGATAGTGTTGCATAGCCACCATATAGTGTTTTTAAATGAGCTTTTCTGATGAGAAAACTTGATATTTTCTTCAAATGATGGCTTTGAATTAGTTAGTCATTTCCCAACTCTTAGCAGGTCGTTTCCGTCTAGAAATGGAGTTAGGGTTATAATTGTACTGCTCCTTGGTAAGCTTTGGTTTAATTATCATTTGTTTAATTCTGGATCGAATGCTTCCTGTTGCGCAACTTTAATTATCGCCCTTAGAGGCGTGTTCAGTTCTTCTGGTTTTGACTTTGCATTAGATGGGAGTCGTAGACAGTATGCAATGCTATGAACAAACCGTTGTAATGATAAGAATCGACTGAATTCAATTACTGGTTTATTCACTGTTGTTGTAAGTGTTTTTATTTTTTGCTCCATGCTGCCTGCTTGTTCCATTTCTTTACTATCAATTTTTGTCATTGGATAGCTTGAGCCTTTTAGACATTTTTATAAATTGAGCTGGGTTGGTTTAAACCAGCAGGATTTACATTAGAAACGACGTGATGCCATTGGATAGGCTCGGTGTTGGATTGTATTTGTGTTGGCAACAAAGGTTTTATGTTGTTGTGGTTTTCCTCTGATCCAGCCCAAAAAGGCTGTGGAATTGCTCCAGCAAAATGTTGATAGGTCATTGTTGATGTTCAATGCCTCGACGATATTTTTTATGCGGCATTTAATTCCAATCTTGGGAGTGGTATTGTTTGGTTTAATAGTGCACTTTAGTTTTGGCAGCAATTAATGTAATCTTAATGTTTATTTTGCTGTTGACCTCTGAAGCATAAGCTTGATTAGATGCATCACAGAACCCATGCAGTTCAATTTTAGCTTCGTTGGTGTAATTTATCGAAAAGTATTTTCTAATCTTCTCTAACTGTGGTAACTCAAATTTGTAGTTCAACTATCTGTTTGCAAGATTTGTGTGGAGTTCTGCATCCCATCCTACATCAAAAGCCCATAAATCTTGAAGAAGGATTTAGGCTTTGGTTACTACTGGTGCAAACCATCCTAGCAGATCGAAAAGTGTTGATGCCTCTGATAAAATCGTTCATTTGGATACTGCCGCTTTATCTTCAGGCAAAGATACTTTAAATTGAAAAGTGCCTGTTAATGAGTTCCAGAGAAGGCCAAATGTTTTTATTGTATCATTAAATTTTATTGTGTGCGTTCAGTTTCTCTTTTAGATTTTCGGGAAGTTCTTCTAATACTGCCTTTTCATTGCTGCACGATTTCCTGAGGTTGAACCCTCTACCGGAAAGAAGACTTAATAGTTCCTTATGCGCAGCTACTGCTTCTACTATTGTGTTAGTTCCAGATGGAATATCATCTACGTAGAAATCGTTTCGAATGATCTTTGAAGCAATTAGATACCTTGACGCTTCATTAATATGGCTATAGTTGTTGCAATGTTTTTGTAGCCAAATAAGTAGCAGAAGCTGTTCCATAAGTTATTGTTTTTAATCTATAACTACCCATTGGCTGATTTGCTTCAAACTGCCAGAGAATTCGTTGAAAATCTTGATCTTTGCGGTCTATTCTAACCTGCATTAACATTTTTTCGATGTCCGTTAATTACTTAACGATATTTTTTCTATCTGCTCAATATTGCTGTTAAGTTCTCCTGTAAGGTGGGACCGACACACATCATTTCATTTAATGATATGCCTGTTGTTGTTCAAACACGGCCCTCAATCTTGTAGTTGTGCTATATTCTTTATTGACAGAATGATGTGGCCTGTAGTAAACATGAGAAGCATCTGTCAAATAATCATCTTTAAAGAGTTGCATATGGTTTAATTGTATGTTTTCTTTAATGAATTTGTGATATTGATTCTTAAAGTCTTCATCTTTCTTAAGTCTTTCTATCTGTATCAATCTAGCTGCCGCTTTGCCTTTAAATCCTCTTAATCCCACTTTTTTGAGTTTATTGTTGTTAAATGGTATCCAAACCTCAAATCTTTCATTTTCTAAATGCTGGTGTGTTTCTTCATAGTCCCCGTTCGAGATCTTCCACAGTTAGGCTTCGTTTATAATGCAGTTTTTCAGATTCCTAAAAGCGTTTTACCTGCTTGTCTATGTCCGCTAACGTGTCGAAGTTTTTTGACCGAGTGATTTGGATGCTGATTTCTTGGGTAAGACGATCAGATATGATCCATCCTAGCTCTGTTTTTTTGCGCTATACACTTATGACACGGATCGCTTTTTACGCCTTCTAACATCATCTCTCCATATACGTCAGCGCCTATTACAAGATTAATAGGTCCATCGTGGATTACTTTTTTTAAGTTTGTTTTTTAAATCAATTAAGTTTTTGTGTGGAAGTGGCTTAATGATAGTCCGCAGAACTAAAGCATTAGCTTGTATCTTGAAGATTTATGGAAATCGTGGATAAGCTATTGCAATTTTTTGATGTGACCATCCTTTTATTGCTGATATTACAGAAACTTCAGCCAAAACCCTTGTCGTTGGTTGGCCTTGGTGTTGTGCTGCGTAGCTCTCTGATGAAAGTAGATTGATCTTAGGCCATATAGAGCCCGCAATATGTTGAAACCACCGAAAATATTTTGTACTTCCACTGTTGCTAAAAATGCTGGTCTGTAATCTTTGTTAGGTGTTGAAATGTTCAGTTTGGCAATGCTGTTTTCTTAGTTTTTCATGTGTAGCATAGTATGATACCTGCCTTGGGAAGTGAAACATTTAATTTTACTGTTACAACCTTTCATCGTGTGTTTTTGACCGAGACAATTTTTTACATGCTAAAAATGTTTTTGTTATAAAAAAAATACTATAAATATTGCTCTCGTCAGAGGCTTGTGGTCAGTATAAATTGTAAAGCCTGTATACCCTTGACAAAAAATGAAAATGATTGATTACCAGATTAGTACTTCTTTTAGGCATCCGACAATTTTTTAGAAAAAAATCTCAGATGAGTTCAAAACATCCTTCACTGTAGTGCTGTAGAACGGCACTCAGGGCCTTGTTTGATGCGGTAGTAGTGATACTAAATTTTGTGTCATTTAGAGGATGTGCTAGAAGGATTAAGTTTGGTAATTCACTTTTGAGGTTAGTAAATACATTCTGACACTCTTCGGGTCACGGGAAATGCTCGGCTATTTTTTGGCATGTTTAGAAGTGCGATCACGTGTGTGCGTGTGATTTTGTGCTAGAAACTCAGCAATTTTCGGTATGAATCGATGTTAATAATCTACCATATTTATGAAACACCATATAGTTCTTAATCTTTTTGAGATTAAGATAGAAGCTGGGAATTCCCTAATGGCAATAATTCGTTCGTTGAAATAAAATGATGTTATTCCAAATTCATATTTGGTAGTCAAGAGGAGGACGTCAAACTCCACTAACCTTTGGAATAGTTGGTCCAAGTGAAGTTTGTGTTATTCCTCAGTTAGTTTAGCCACAAGTATGTTGTCAATGTTGATGAAAACGAAGTCTAAGTTTCGAATGACTTAGCAAAGGAAATTTAGCCGCTGCGATTTTTTTAAGAGAACGCTATATCTATGTTATCGGTCGTAAAATGCCTATGGGAGTTGGTGTATCAACTCTCATAGGCATTTCACGATCATAGAAGCATTAATTTAGAGCAATTGTTATTTGAAGCTTCCGAAAAACAGGCTGGTACACTAGATGCAGTTTCAGCATCTAGGATTTAAATTAAATCTATAGCCTTGCAGTGAAATACACAAAACGTATAACTAGAATAATTTTCCAATATCTAAATTGGCATCTAGTGGTTTTTTTTCTGTGGGACCACGTCACTGATCAATTCCAAATATCATAAAATGATTGACATAAACTAAAAAATTTTTGTCTGTGAAGCTAGCACGAAAAGTTAGCATGAAAAAAACTATGGTAACACTAATGGTGTGGATCTTGAATAACCCATTTTTAGTACACAGAATTAAATGGATATATAATTATTATGATTAAACAAATTATTTAAACTTTTAATTGAATTAGTAAAGTTTGATAATAAACATCAAAAAGCTTTACATTTTTTTAATTATTTGCCCACAATTTGATTTGATTAAATTGTTTATGCCATAAACTATAAATATTGGTTTAAATCTTTGATAAAAGTATTACCTCATGTTATGGAACTTAATTTATGCTTTCGGTTATTTGTTGATGTTTCTTCAAGTCTCTTATAAGTTTTGCCAAAAGAAAACGATCCTGTTACCAAAATGTTACACCTTTCTTCAATATATTCTCATGATTTTGTGAGCAACATGTAAATTGGTTCTTACCGGATTTGGTTTTGTTCTGTCAAGCTGTATCTAGTTAGCCTTCAATCTTAAAAAGCTGTAAACGACTCAATAACGGAACAACTAAGTAAAATGCTACTGTGGAACGTAATGAATGTCTAATTATAAGCCAGGTGTTTATATTATTACCAAACTATTTCAAAAAAGTTAATTACGTTTATAAGACTACATAAATTGGTTCTTTTCCTCCAACATTATCCAATTGCTTTGTAGCGTTTTGTAATTACACAAAATGTTGACCTAAATGGCCATTTTCCATTGTTTTTTTTGTTTGTTTATACGAAAGGATTCATTAATCTTATTCACCTGTGTAGTCAGTTATATGTTTAAAATACGCTAGGCCACATTAATGTGAATAATCGCCATTTAACTGCACTCTCGCTCATGTTTACTGACATTTGATTTAAGATTGATACTAGAACGTATACACTACTAGAATGTGCGGTTTTTAAACAAACCAGATTCGTTTTATATCAGCCATATCGTTTTATTTAGCCACATGTCCGAAGGTTATACGTAACAAAATATGTTTTGGATTTTAAAGCATTATTTTGTTAATAGCATAAGCTTATTTTACACATGCATCTAGCCAACATGTCTCTGTAATGCTAGAGCTGGAAAAAATCTAACGTAATTATGAAAAAATATACGGATTCTGACTCAAATTAGCAAGACGAATCACTGAATCACAGACATAAGTCTATTGCTATTCAGAACTAGAATTGACAGTAGTCTGATTATGTTCTTGTAAAGGGTGATTTTTTTATTATTATCTTTTTGGCAACACTGATTTTGATAGGTCACGTATGTTTCGTGTTTTGTGTCACTGTCAAACATCTTCAGTTTGGTCTATAATTTAACCATGAATCGTCTTACAAACGAATAACGCGTGCAAACTATTGAATATTATTATCAAAATGCGTGCGCTGTTAAGAAAGTTCATCGCGCGCTTCTTCCATTTTATGGTCAGTTTAATCGACCCACTGAAGCGGCTATGCTATTGTGACTAAATTTCACACCAAATTTACATTGTTGGACATTAAATCACTAACACGCTTACGTACAGTGTGAACTGAAGAAAATATCGCAGCTGTATCGGCCAATGTTAGTGATGACCATCAATTATCGATTCGGCGCCGTTCGCAGTAATTTGACCTCTGTTACTCAACAACGTGGAAAATTTTGCGTGAGGATTTAGGTGTGAAGCCTTACAAAATACAGCTGGTGCAAGGATTGAAGTCGAACGGCCTACCACAATGCAGAATTTTTGGTGAATGGGCTCTTGAAAAGTTGGCGGAAGATCCATTTTTTTATTGAAAAATTGTGTTCAGCGACGAAACTCATTTTTGGCTGAATGGATTCGTAAATAAGCAGAATTGTCGATTTTGGAGTGAAACTCAGCCAGTAGCGTTGCAAAAGCTACCAATGCATCCAGAAAGAGTTACTGTTTGGTACGGATTATGGGCTGGTGGCATCATTGAACCGTACTTCTTTATAGATGATGCGAATCGCAACGTAACTGTGAATGGTGAGCGCTACCATGAGATGATATCCAACTTTTTTTTTGTCCAAAATGGAAGTCATTATCTTGCATAATATGTGGTTTCAACAAGACGGTGCCACATGCCACACAGCACGCGAAACAACGAACCAATTGCGAGGCAAGTTCGGTGAACACTTTATTTTACGTTTGGGACCGGTCATTTGGCCTCCTAGATCGTGCGATTTAACGCTTTTAGATTTTTTTGTGAGCCTATGTTAAAGCTCATGTCTATACTGACAAGCCCGATTCGATTGACTCATTGAAAAACAGCATTGAAGCATTTATTCGTGAGATACCGACCGAAATGTTGGAAAGTGTATGTCAAAATCGGACTAAGCGGATGGACCATTTGAGGCGCAGCCGCGGTCAACGTTTGCATGAAATAATCTTCAAACATTAAATTATATGGACCGTACTATCGATTCAAATAAAGATTTCATGCATTTTTCTTAATTTAATGTGTCTTTTTTTGGAAAAATTTCCTATAGCTATTAAAAAATCACCCTACATTAAAAGAAAATACAGATTTATGCATAAAAGACCCATCTTTCAAGCATTTACCTTGGCCATGTAAAGGCTATAAACAAACCGTTAAATCAGGATTAAAATAGCATTTATTCGGAACTTTTTAAATTCAAAGAGGATGCTTTGTGCAGTTTTATTTTCAATCAAAGGCTGGTGACACGGATTTCATCCGAATCGGTCAGTTTTTTTTTAAATATTACAAAACATCTTGTGACGTACATCAATTCGTACAGGTTTTGCTTAAATATTTGCTATTATATAAACTTACCTATATTTTAGGTGAACTGTGTTATCAGTTCCCCACGTCTTTTTAACCCCTCAAAAACTAAATTTTGATTACAAGTTTATGTAACGGATACTCTGTTGAATTTATATTAACTTTAATGTTTTTTGTCAAATAAAGTGTAGATAAATTGGATTTTAGTGCGATTATATGACGTATTTGTCATAAAACAGTTAATTCAATTTATTTGTACTGTTTAAAAAATTGTTCTAAAATCTAATTTATATTACAATTTTTAAAATTTTATATTTTTAATGATGTAATAAATTAATTAATTGTAAATTTCAGATAAAAACTTATCCAATTTATTAAAGCATACATCCATTAATTGCAGAAATTATATTATTATATTATTTTGGTATCATATTATGGATTAATTATTTATAATTTTTAAGTGAAAATTAATTTAATTTATTACAGTCTATACGGCTTGGAGAAATTAGCTCATTAATAAATTTTGTTTTTAGGCAATTTTTTTTGCCGATTAAAGTTAAATGGTGGCACATTGGAATTGCTGATAAGAAATTGCAGAATACAAAAAACAGTATGCAGAGCAGTTCAATAAAATTGTGATTGTCTTATGCTAACAGTAGTTTGAATATTGGCTACCGGGAAACTGATCCAATTCTGTTATTACTGACAAATCTTTCCTTTCCTTACTCCACAAAAAATAGAATAGAATTATACCGCATTGATCATGAGGTGTCTGAAACCGAGTCGTCTTTATCATGCATGGCTGTGAGAATAACACTGGCGTTAACCGAAACACTTGACAAGAGCTTGGTCTCACAGTTTAATCAAACAATCAATCAAGTTTATGTAACGAATACTGTCTTTCATAAAGTAAATTATTTCTAGTAGATCGATGACCTTACGACACTAGAAATATTAAGTGGCGCATATTGAGTGTACAGAAGAAGTCGTAAATTTGGTTTTGTAGAAATAAAATAATCTTAATTAAAGTTCTTTTTTCATTAGCAGGCTTAAATGTAATTAGTCTCAAAAGTATCCCCACCACAAATAATAAATTACAAATAAAATATAATATATCTTTCCCATCTTAATTGGTGCCGAGAGTTATTAAGCAAAAATGTAGATAGAAAAATAAAATCGAAATTCTTATTGGCCCGACTGAGTTATTTGGTGAATTATACAATTGTCTATAAGCTATAGTTGATTTATGCAATGTCTTTTATGTGAAATTTTATGGAGATAAATAACAAATACAGTTGCAAATAGCGAAAATCGTCTTAAGGGATGACTAAACCACCATTAAGACCATCTCAAACTTGAGCAATAAATCTATAAATCTAAAACGAATTTAATCATTAATCTGACCAACTTCGATATATGTATATCCACAAATAAAATATAAATCAAATTTAAAATCCACCTACTTCTCGATATAGCTATTTTCTCGGAACCAAACTAACAAAAAACCATTAAAATTGTCATCTCTATATATAGATAATTTTGTTGTTGGTATCGTTATTGTTGTTGTAGTCCACATTCCACAATCACTATAGAGAACAGTAAAATTTCAATTTTAACACAAATTACATTTCTAGAATCGCATCAACAATAAATCTTTTTCGAGAAAAATTCAAAAATAACACACACAAAAAAAAAGCACACGAACTATCTAGGGCATCCAGAAGACGAAATCAACAAACAAACGAAAAAAAAATAACACTCTGGATAGTATTCTCCGGTGAGATAGAAAAATTGATTATAGTATCATAAAAAAAAAAAAATCTTTTTATTTATACTCGTTAACACAAAAAAAAAAGGAAAATTATTTTTCAATTAAAATTTTGGGTCATATACACAAGATATAGGTTAGGTATTCGTGGTACGAAGAAATATATTAAAATTCGTTTGGCAAACACATGAAATCGTACAAAAAAAAAACTATTTAGTATGAATTTTATTATGTAATCCAACAAATGACGGTATAAAAAGCTCAGAAAGCTTGAATACACCAATAACACTTCTAAAACACTCAAATATATGTTTTTCTTGTTTTTGCATTGCAACTTTATGCAATTATAAAAGTAACAGTTTTTTTTTTTTGCTACTGTACACGACGACTACTCTATATATATTATGTACATATCTAAAAATAATAATAAACGGAAGCTCTGTGTTTTAAAATAATTAATTTTTAAGAAAATGTAAGCACAAAAATTACTACAGAAACAAAAAGTTTCCATCTCATCGTTTTTATAACAATAACAAAACTTTTTGTTGTTTAAAATTTAAAGAAAATAATTTTTAGTTTTTGGTAAGTTTTTTTTTTTTTTTTGTTTGACTGTGTTATTGAAACTTTTGAGATAAACACAAAAAAAAAAAACATAATTATATAGCTTTCTAAACCAAAAGGTAAACGATGGTTGTTTTTTCTTATTTTTAATTTATTAATTTTGTTCACAAAATTTATGGATTCTTTTAAATTACTTGGCATTAAGTTGTGTGCTTAGATGTTGTGCTCATCTACCTACAAGTACTAGATTTATATCGTATATAGTATAGAAATGTAGAAAGATATAGTTTTATTTATTTATATTGAGATGATTTTTTAATTATGTTGCTGTCACTTCAACATGTTTTATGTATTCTAATTTTAATTATGTTTCTATACTTTTTCAAATTCATCATTTATGAAGTCATTCATATAAAATTAAACTTTGATTAAACTATTCATCACTAGCCTTAACATATTTTTGATACGTTTAATTTATCATGATGTTAATTAAAGGTTTTCCTAACGCTAGTTTTTTAATAGAAATGATATATGAGAAATTCACACTAGCTATGCAAATACTAATAAAATCATACTCCTGTGGTGGATTCTGTTAATTTGAAGCTCTATGTATATTTGGAGTAGATACTTTTAGAACTGTCTTTTCGACTTTATTAGATTAGTGGAGTAAAACACAGTTTAATCTATAAGAAATGATATAACTCAAATTGCAAAAACTATTGCGTCATACATAGCCCTCCGTTGCATGGCATAGAACTTAACAGGTCAACTTAATTAAAATATTAACTAAAATAAAAAAGTATTAAAAAAATATTCATTGCTTCTCAGAAGCAAGTCTGTTTAGTAAATTTACACTGATTTCAGTCATTGTGGTCCATATGCCCGACATACTGGAGATACCAAATAATGGTAAAATGTTCCACTGTTTTATACATGCCAAATCCTTGAAATGTGTACAGGTTCTAAACAAAAATCCCATCATTTTGTTAATGTGCTGAATAAAAGTTAAACTTTGATTTTTTTTTTAATTTTTTTTATTTTCCAAAAAGAAATTTATAGATAGATAGTATAGATACGGAAAAATTTAAAATTATATTGTAACATGTAAATTTCAAACAACAACAACAATAGACAAAAAAAAAAGACTACATACTTTCAATTTCTAAATAATACAATTTTTATATGTTTGACATATATAATGTATATTATTAATTATATGAACTAGACATACAGTAGAATCCATGTGTAACAGAATAGAAGTAGGTGTTTGAAAACAATTATAATAATAATCAAAAAATAAAACAAAAATACTCTAATTTTAGTCATGCGACAGATCATATTCCTTTACATATCGTTCGAAAAGTTGGCTCTTTATTGAAGATTTGAAGAGCTTGATAGATAAATGTTTTTGCGATTCGTTCAATTTATTAAATAACTTAATACCCTTGAAAAATATACTATTCTGTGTGATCGATAGTTTATAATTTGGAACACGATAATTGTTAGAGCCTCTTGTAATTCTTTCGGTTAGTTCATGGTTGGTTCTCAAATCAACATTGCATTTTAGGAGACCCAGTTTTATTTTGTATATAGTCATTATGTACTCGAACTCTATAAGTTGGTTAATAAGTAAAATCTTATCGCAGTATAAAAGTTGGTAGGGTGTTAGTATTGGCAATATTCTTATGGCCTTTAAAGACTTATTTTGAAGTACTTGAATGTCGTTAATTAAATAAGCGCTTGCTGAACCCCATATTTGTGTCAGATAAGTTAGATGCGATTGGAAGTAGCTATAATATAGGTTGAAGGATAAATCTTGCGGAATATATCGCGACGTTCTCCTTAAGACTCCCATAAAAATAGAAATCTTTCTCTTAATCGAATTTATATGATTAGTCCAAGGCAGTTGAGAGTTTATCACCAGACCCAAGTATGGAGCATCTTGCGTACGCTTTATGCATGAGTAATGTACAGTAATTTCATCGAATAAGTCGGTGGCTGCGTTTTTAGGTAAAAAATAATAAAATTGATTGCATTTGTTGTTTGAGCTCAGAAATATTGGCGCACCCATATACAAGGGCTATGTCATCCGCAAACAACTAAATTTGACCATTTAATTGTAAATCAAATATGTCGTTAATATATATTAAAAAAATATTAGGACCGAGGATAGATCCCTGCGGAACACTGCAGTTTAACATAAGTTTTACCGAAGAGAAATCCAATATTTTGTCAAACTGGAGTCTGTCAGAGATGTAGCTCTTTATTAGGTTTACAAACTTAGTGTGCAATCCATAGAACGTCATCTTTCTTAGTATTATTGAGTGGTCAACACAATCGAATGCCTTTATTAAATCCAAAAAAATACATGCAGTTGACTTTTGTTGTTCTATGTGTCCATATAAATTTTCAACCAAATTTAAGGTAGCGGTGACCGATGATTTTGCCTTACAAAAACCAAACTGATTTTTGTGGATTATATTGTGTGCATTCAAGCAACCTTCTATTCTTTTCAAAATAACACGCTCAAAGATTTTATTGAACATGGGTAGAACTGAGATTGGCCTATAATTTTCCACTGCTGATTTATCACTCTTTTTGAAGATAGGAGTTATTCTTGCAATTTTCAGAAACAATGGAAAATGGTTTTCTACAATCTATTTATTTATTGATTTTGACAACAGAGGAATGATTATGGTTTTCAATTTTTTTAAATATTCTACACGAACACTATCATAACCCACTGATATATTATAGAATCCAAATGATTTGAAAATCATACATTGAATTTCTTCGTTTCGGTTAACGCCTGCGACGGGGAATTTAATGTTTGGGAAAGACCATGATAACTAAAATTTGGTGATAAATTTTGTGTAATGTTGGCACCTACATTATTAAAATAAGCAACAAAATGGTTAGCCATGTCTAGTGCATTGGTATTAGTTCGGTTTTCGTGCAACATGAATTTGTAAGAATTTGATTAACAATTCTTCATATTTTCTTTGGATATTTCATATTTTCGGTGAATTTCCTAGTGAAATATAAAATCTTATAAAATAAAATACGTGATCGAAAAAATGATTGTGATTTCTTCAAAGAGGTCAAGAAGAAATGGTCGTTTGGAGATTTTTTGTGTAACTTGTAAAATTTATTCCTAAGGTTTGCTAATTTTGTTAGTTCTTCATTAAACCAGGGCTGCTTGTAGGAGTTAGTTCTTATATTTACGGTTGCGCATTTAGTGGAGCTTTTTATAGAGGATACTAATTTTTCATAAATTGATTCAAAGTCAATAGTTGGTACATTTGTATTGTCTAAAAAGTGTTTAATTATCGCATCATGATCAACCGTCAGCTTAGAGTATGTTAAATTACGAGTTTTCTTTGGTACGACATACTTTAGCAAAAAATATCTATGGTCAATCTAAAGCTTAATAATAAATGATCAATTATAGAGCTGGAATTGACCGTGCTATGGGTGGCGAATGCCTTAGATAATTTGTTTATAATGTTGAGGCCATTCATTTGTAAAGCAGATTTGTAGTTAGATATCTGTTAATCTGTATCGCCCAATAAATTTAGATTAAAATTTCCGACAGTGATCGCATTTTTTTATTTTGCAGTTAATTTATCTAGAACTTTTAAAAATTCCGTAAGATTAGTATGAGGTGGTTTGTATATACACCTATGATTGTTAAGTTTAATGATTTTGAATAAACAATGATAAATTCATTTTCCAAGGATATTTCATTGTGAAGTAATTGAAAGTCAACAGTCGCATATATATAGATCGATACCCCACCCCCGATTCTATTTTCTCTAGTATTATGAAACGCATAGAAATTACGAAGGTTGAAGTAGCTGGTATCTGATTGGAATAAAAATGTTTCGGTAAGAACTATGATATCAAGTTGTTACTGCAGAGAATGTACCATATGTTCGAGATTATCAATTTTGTTTTTCATGCGGTTAATATTTATATAGAGTACATTCACTGATAAAATATGATTTGTTTCATGATTAAATCTATTTAACGATAGATAGTATTTGTTTTCATCACAATTATCTTCCATAGCTGTTAAATTCAAGGTTAACTTACTAGTATGTCTATAAACATAAATTGAATTTAATGCTCAATTCTTGTTGAATGAATTGAAATTGTAAAACATTATTAGTTCCTATTTAGCAATAAGGTTTAATAAAACAAAAAATAATAAAAAATAATTACAAAAAGAAAAAGAAAGACGATCCCAAGGTCATTTAATTCAGTAATGCGGTCAATGGCCTCTTTATTAATTTTATAATTATAACGAATTGAATTTTTCGTTGTATTTATTTGGCAACTCAATACTCGACAGTTTGATATGTCATCCTTCAATTTATAGTTTAATAAAAATTAATCAAGTCTCGCTAAAGAAGTTCACAGTCATTAATGCAATCGTAAATTATCATGTCATCCATATATACGACAAAAACGTTCAATTAAGCAGACTGACGTTTAGATCATTAATAAATAAAAGGAAATTTCCGAACCTAAGTGACTTCCTTGAGCCACTCCTGAAATGGTCTCACAATCACTAGAAAAACATTTACCTGCTTAACTATTTATAACAAAGAAAGGAATAACAAGACTTTAAAAACTGCAAAGAAAAAATTTAACACACAATAACGAGTGAACACCGATTTTCAACCATTTGGATCCATTTTGTTCCGGAATTATTATCATACCAAATTTACTAACCAAAACGAATTGCACAATATACTCGGAAACGTTTGGCGTTGCTGACAATATTGAAAGCTACGACTTAATACCTTCGACAAAAGAAAGCGCGATCATATGAGATCTTGCATCGAAAACGTCAGCTTCCAAGCGGAAATAGGAAACTCAAGTGACCGTTTTACTAATACCAGAAATTTAACTAAAGACTTCCTAAGAAGTACAGCCATCAAAGACGGAAATGGAGAGCTAAGAACAAATGTGGCTGATGTTTTCCTAGAATGTCAAACCTACTTTCAAAATCTACTAAATCGGAACGACGAAGTGACCCCCATTAGAGCAATAGTTCCTCCAGATTAAGAGGTCCTTGTTGAATATCCTACAGTAGAGGAAGTAGATGCAGCTATTAGTAGATTAAAAAATGGAAAGGCAACCACTTTCGACGGAATCCCCGCAGAATTGATTAAGCTCGGAGGCACTACTCTTTCAACAAATCTATACGATCTCATTCTCTTTATTTGGAACCAAGCAAAGTTGCCGGAGAATTGGAAGACCGCAAGTGTTGGCTAATGTTGTACTTGCCGGACTCATCCCTCTCGCCGAAAATACCATTGGCGACTATCAATGTGATTTTCGTCCCAACCGATCGACCGCACTGGCCAATGTTTTACAATGAGGATGATCTTGGAAATATGTTGGGAGTACAACATAACCATACACCAACTGGTTATAGACTTCAGATAGGCATATGACAGTATAAACCGAGAAAACTTATGGGCGCGCTCATATACCTAGGAATTCCAGAGAAACTCGTTTCTCTGTGCAAATTAACAACCTCTGGGTCTTTATGTAGAATCGTAACTGAGGGAGCTGTATCTGACCCCTTTGAAATAACATCTAGTGTTCATCAGGGAGATGCACTCGCGCCTGTGCTGTTCAACTTGACGCTTGAGTACGTAGTGAGAAAAAGCAACATTGAAACATCGCGCTGTATATTTAAAAAATCAGGCCAAATTCTTGAATATGCAGATGATATAGTGCTTCTTGGCCGAAGACTTTGTTTGGAGGTGAACAGTAGCAACACAAACTAGTTATCAACACTCAGGAACATCTCCATTGTACATCTCGGAATTGGCGACCATAACTTTGATAGCGTCGAAAACTTTAAATACCTCGGGTCAGTTAGAACATCGTCGAATGAAATGCAGGCAGAAATAAAAGCCTGAATCGCTGCCGAGCAACGAATTCTCTACGCTCAATCAAAATTATTGCGATCTAAGCATATGTCGCAGTCGTGCAAGCTCGCACTTTATAAAACACTCATAAGACCTGTGCTGGCTTGGTTTGGAAGCAAGAGCTGGACCATGACCTCTAACGTTTGTAGATTGTTATCTACCTTCGAAAGGAAGGTCATTCGTTCAATCTCTGGTCCAATCAAAGTCGCGGACAACGAATATCGGATTCGTATGAACCACGAGATAAGGCAACTTCTTGGAGGCTGCGATATTATCGGATTCATAGTTAGATGGGTCGGCCACGTTACACGATCTCCACAACAACGAATGACCAATAAAGTGTTCCATCAACAACCAGCCGGTGTTCGTCGTACAGGAAGACCCCGATTGCGCTGGCGTGACGACGTCGAACAAGATCTACATGCATTAGGATGTCGAAACTGGAGGACGAGAGCGATGGACCGAGATGGATGGAGGACCTTAGTGCGGGCGGCAAAATCCCTTCACGGAATGGAAAGACAGAGATAGAGAGAGAGCCAATATTGATATAATCCGGTAGTAATTTAAAGCAGATCTTTTACCACCTTTGTAAATTGGAGTCACAAGGAATGGTTTCCATCGATTTGGAACCAGAAAACCAATTTGCAAAGATCTGGTAAATAATAACGAAAATATAAAAGCCGCTTTTGCTGTGTGCATTCACGTAAAATAATATGGGAGGAACTAAATCAGGAGCTGAGTTGTAGTTTCGCTTTAATCTATGGAAAAGTATTTATAAATTACTTCTGCATCATAAAAATAATGAAATCAATGATTTCTTGATTACTTGCAAATAGATACTCGGCAGATTTAGAAGTTCTATTGACAGCTATGAAGGTGGATAAAAAAAAGTTTACCGAAAATAATTACCCTTAGTTTAAATTAAAGCGTTGTTCTAATAAATTACCGGACACAAAAATTAAATCTATTAAACGAAAACGAGAAATAATGATTTGTTTCAGATCAAAATGAGACACTTTCAAAATTTCAAGTAACAAAAATACAAAACAAAATTGATAGCGTTTTTTGCACGTCATAAAAATTACTGCGTTTTAAATTATTGGAGAGAATCATTCCTTTGGTAGAAAAGATTGTTAATTAAGATTCATAATTAATAATTAAAACTGAAGAGGATTTTGTACAAAACAGTGGAGTGCTGAAAATTTTTTTTCACTTAGGATAATTCTTTCACAATATTATATTATGATACCTGTTTGACTGGTTATTAGGTGTTCGTGGATTTCCATAAAGCTTATGATTCGATCAAATCTATCAATGCCTCAATACATATGTACGTTTATGTACAATGACAGAAATACAGCAAGAATCTAGAGGTTTTGTACATACCTCTCGAGTACTAAAGGACATGTTCGGCCTCAATAACATGTTAGAATTTCATTTTCTTAAACCCAAGGCCAACATCGTGTTTTTAATTTTTATTTTTTTTATCAACTAATGGACTTAAAGTTCCTTGAAGGCTAATACTTCAATACTTTTTTTACATTTACACAAATTAATTCAATCCATTCACACAAATCAGTATACTATACCTGCGTGTTGCATAGCTCCATATAACCCTGTTCAATGACATTAAAGATGAATCGGCCCATGAATTGTGCACACCAACAGAGGGTCAAAGTGGTGGTCATCAATATCACCGATCGTAACCGTGCGTGTGGAAAATTCTCTTTTGCATCCGACTCCTTCGAACTTGGTACCTTCCACTCCAAGCACGGCCACTCTAACCACTGCACTACTTCTCGGTACTTTTGCGTCCTGGCATATGCAGATAACATTTGTATAATTTAACTAATTGAAAAGGGGTTTAAAAAAATGATTATAAGTTTTGATTACCAAGAAACAATGGATACGACAACTAATAAGTTCTCTGCAATCAGAAGATCAAGAATTTGACGAGATCGGAATTTGTAGGTAACGGAGTAAAAATACGCGTATGCTGCGGTTTTGTCAGCAATCTCTCAGAACAAAGTAAAAGCACAGTTTTTTGCAACACAGTTATAACTAATATTAAAAGGCTTAACATATTTGTTCAAATGCTGCCAAATTATCTGTAATTAAATAAGGCTCGTAGACTTCCTTTATCGCGAATCGAAAGAAACCTTTTTGTTACGAATTGTTACGAATTAGGTTTTCACGTTATTGGTGGTCAGTCTACCGAATGCTTGTTTACTCACAATCTGTTTACTGGTGCAAGCGGAAATTTGATTTTCATCTGTATTTTATTTAATTTTTGTCAACGAAGAAAATCGAACTCGGAATCGCGCACGCAGAGGTGAGTAAGAAGTTTAATCATTGTAATATACGAACGGTGACTAATAATCTCACTTTTATACTATAATAAATGAATTGATTGATTGATTGGAATGTATGGCTAAGGGCGAACCAGGAACTCCTGGAATACCGGACACCACCGTACACCCGTGTTACATATAACAAAACCAAAGGAGTGGAATGTTAGCTATGACAGACTCGACCCGTTTACTGACACCTAAGTAGGGTTTATGATTTACCGGTTTTTACTCAAACCGGTTTTCGGTATTTAAAATCTGAAAATATCGATAAAAACCAGTTTTCGTTAAAATATGGATTTTGAACAATATATACTAAGTTTTAAAAAAATTGTTGGTTTAATAAAAATACCTTTCATTTTACTTCTTCGATCATAATATTTAACTTTATTTCAGTCTTTCAAGTAAAAATATTAATATAAACTTAACAAAAAACATCAAAATAAATACTTCATTTATTATAAAAAATTATAATTTAATATCAAAATAATATTTTTAATCTTATCAATAGAAATAAAATAGTATTTTAGGAACAGTAAAGTATTTAGCGATTTATCACTGAGTCTGCTTCGAATTTTGGTTGCAAAATTGCCGGCAACGGAAAAGTCCTCTCACTTTCAGGAGAAGTAGGTTTTACTGTTTTTAAAGCATCAAAAATAAATTCAATATTTTTAGTACTCTCACCAGTAACCTCAAATAGATTAAATTCTTTCTGTAAAATTTTTTTAGAAAAGTTTTTGACCGGTTCAGCTTCTTTTGTTGATTCCACAATCACTTTATTTAGCTGCTGATGTAATGGTATTGGGATAAACATTAAATTGCTGTAATTAGTCTCCTGCTCCTCTTGCTCATCCTGAAATATATTCAGAAATATTCTTTCTGCAAGTGTTTTTGCAAAATTTATGATCCCAGAGTGGGGTAGGAAGTTGAAAAAATTGTACTGCGTATCTAGTCTTTTGACGGAAGCTGGATCTTGAAGATATTTTGCTAAAGAAATTAAGTTTTTATTTTTATAAGAAACGTTTAGGTGATACGTTTTCTTTAGTTGTCGTAGCATATCACGGCTTATTTCTGATTGAAGGCCAAAAAGAACATTAAATAAAAATAGAATAGCTGCTTCTCCAGATATAATATTGGCATTTTTTTACTTAAGGCTTCTACTGTCAGCATAATTGGCTTGAGAATTTCCAAAATTTCTTTTAAAATAGTTGTGTGTTCTTCGTTCCAAAGATATAAAGCATTTAAATCAGATAAAGCTTGTTTAATACAGCAATTCAACAATAAAATTCTAGTGATCATTGGCTCGAGTGAATTTTCCATCTCGTTTTACAATCTAAAATTAAATTCAATTCTTTTATTTCTTGCTCCAGTACGTATTTTTGTAAAATACTATTTCGAACTGGCGATTTTCGAAAAAAATTCACTAATTTGCGACTATTTGTAAGAACATCGTATATATAAATTGATGATTCTAAATTATTTTCCTCGTACTCGACCTCGCTTAAATTCAAATTCTCAAGATCCCCGTCAGTAGCATCCCTATCTTCGTCAATATTACTATCACATTCACTTTGTTGTTGTATAGATTCTGAAGTTTCCCTTTTTTATATAAAACGTCAATGACTGCTAAATGAATGGCATGGTTAAGGCAAAGCTGAAGTTCAGTTGGAGAAATCCTACCAAACTTAACCATAACGGCGGCACCATCGTTTGTTGTTGCTATTACATCACACTGAAAATTAACCTCAAATTCTTTCAAATGAAACTTCACAATGGCTAATGTAGCTATGTTAAGCTAAACTTGTTTACCGTTTATTATGTATACTTTATTTCTTCGACCATCTTTTGTTTTATTCGATCAAAAAAATTGTGTACCAATTTCATTACCTCTTTTGGATATTTTGGCAACAATAACCCTTTATTAATAATAGCTTTTCTAATGAACGCAGAATTTGTAATGGCATTTATTGAAAAAACATCTTTGGCAGCTAATCTAGCTACAATTTCATCTAAACTCTGCCTTTTGACATAATTTAAAATAACAGTTTGGCTTTTAATATTTTTCTTGGACGTGTCAGGCCCAGTATCATTTTCAACAGCTTTATTTTCATCCAATTAATCCCATGTAGATTTTTAAGATGAGAAATCAGACCACTTGTTGAAGATCCTCTTGTTTTAAATTTTTAAAACATTTTTTACATTTCGCTTCTTCAGCGTTAGATTTTTGCAAATAAATTTCAAGCATCAGAATTTTTTTTTTGCCATGTTAACAAGTCAGCAAATTCAGTAGTTTAAAGCTAAATATTTATGAAACCATGCAATTTAAATAAACGTTTCACTAAGCATAACCAAATTATAATGAGTTGAAGATACTTACACAACGAAGAAATACACGAACGATACAACACATTACAGAACAACACAATAGTTTTGACAGTACATCAGAAAAAAATGCCCCAATGCACAAACTTATCGTGCGAGGGAAAACAAATTTATAAACAGCACCCAAAGAACGAATTTCACAGATTTTGTAAGGAAAACTTTCGCGTGTCGTAAAAATTTTATTTCTTTTAATAGTTTGTTTTAGAGGCGTTTGATTTACTTGAATTATTTTATTTCAGATATTTGTAAATCCTAAAATGTATTGTTTGGTAAAAAAGTAAAAAAATCGAGTTTTTTTACCGAATTTTGGTCGATTTACCGGTTTTTTCAAATTGGTGAATACCGCCTCATAAACCCTACACCTAAGCGATCGATAATTAGTGTTTTGTTTGTGGTGCAGGGAAAGGAGAGCTAAATTGGTAACGACAGAATTGGTCCGGTTAAAGGTAATCAAGCAGGTACTGCATCAGACAAAACGGAGAACCATCTAAATCCAAGAACAAAATCTCAGCCTGAAAAAATAACACGCCAGGAAAGCATATAATTTTTCAAAAAACTAAAGAACCTAAAAATAGCAAGCGAAATCCTTCCCCCGTAATGCTTAGCAATGTGACCAACTATTCAGTCATTAGCAAATCATTACAGGATAACAGCATCAATTTTCAAGCTAGAATGATGAACAACACTCAACTGAAAATAAATGTAGACACCGAGGAAGATTATAGAAATCTAACAGAATATTTAAACGGTTCGCAGCAACAGTGGCATTCATATCAAAATAAGCATATGCGACCGATAAGGGTTATGGTTAGAAATTTACACCAATGATGCAACCCAAAAGAGGCGGTTAGAAGTAATCGTATAATTCCGCAATGTAAACGTTGACAGCGATATGGCGACACTCAAAAATTCTGCCAACACGAACCTAGATGCGTTAAATGTGCTGAGAAACATTTAACTATTGCTTGTGAGAAACCTAGGACCATCGCGGCAAAGTGTTCAAACTGTGTAAAGGCCCACCCTGCAAACTACCGAGAATGTCTGGTAGTGAAAGAACTTCAAAAAAGAAGAAATAATCAAAATAAACCAATGAGTTTACAAAAGAGTCAACCAACAGAATCCTTTAGTCATCGCATGTCAGAGGTGGTATATCTTATGCACAGGTGGCTGCTACAGGAAAGGTCAGCTCAGGATCAGTGTTGAACCCTACACATTCGAATACTCCGATGGAAATGATGCAGAATGTTTTGAATGTCATAAGCAACCTTTCTGAAAGGCTACAAAGATTAGAGCCGGGCAATTCTGCTTTATTATTTCTCCCAAAATGATGTACCAAGAAAAATTGAGAATTGTTTAATGAAATGCTAACGGTACTAAAAATAAAAAATATGAACGGCTTCAAGCCTTTTTAAAAATGCAAAATATCGATGTGTGTCTGATATCTGAGACCCACTCAACAAGACAATCTTACTTACAAATTCAGGGTTACCAACTTTACGGCACAATTTATCCAGATAAACAAGCAAGAGGTGGAACCGCTGTTATAATAAAAAAGCATATTAAACATCATGAATGCCAGCAATATCAATCACCTGAAACCCAGCTTACCGTAGTAGAAATTACATCTACCAAGCAACGCCTTAAGATACGAGTGGTATATTTTCCACCTAGATACAACCTGAAGAAATCAAACTACTTGAATATCCTACAACAGTTCAATGGTAGATTTATATTAGGAGGTGATTTTAATGCAAAACATGTTGACTTTGGATCTAGGCTTACAACAACCAAAGGCAACGAACTAAAAATTGCAATTAATGAAATAGGATGTAACATACATTCCACTGGCTAGCCGACATATTGGCCTACGGACGCTTTTAAAACTTCTGATCTACTGGATTTCTTTATATCAAAACAAGTTTCGTCAAATTTTATTGAAGTAGAGGATAATTCAGATATGGTCTCTGATCATTCTGCAGTGATACTTACCATAAGTGACAAGATAATTAGGAAGGAAACAAAACCAACTCTTGTCAATAAAACAACTGACTGGGTTAGCTTCAGATCTGAATTAGAAAGCAATGTTAACCTTCAAACACGATTAGAAACGGTAAAGGAGCTAGATAAAGATTAAACCTCTTCCTTAAATATCATTCAATTAGCGGCGTGCAATAACACTAAAGAAACAAAAATCCAAAACTACTGGTAAAAGTTACCCAAAAAAAATTAGGAACCTGGTCTTAGGAAAAAAGAAAGCTAGGAAAAAAGAATTATTTTCTGATAAACCGATCCTAAATAACAAATCACAGCAGCTTAAGGGAGAAATTCAGAAGCTAAATGAAAAATCGTTTTCTTCGTTTCTTGGAAAGTTGACAGTTGATGAAAATACAGACTACTCATTATGGAAGGCAACCAAAAGAATGAAAACCCAAATTATGCAGATCCTTCCTATTAAGCGAAGTGATGGCTCATGGGCCTGGTATAACAAATCAAAATCTAAAGTGTTTGCTGATCACCTGGCTGGTATTTTCCAACCGAATGAGACCCAATCGGATATTCTAATCGAAAATGGAAGCAACGACTATAGGGGCAGAATCCCTCTAATAACCCAGTAAGAAGTTAATAGCGAAATGAAATTCAATTTGAAGGCCGGAAAGGCTCCTTATGCTCCTTATGGATATGGTCTTTTAACAAGAGAAATTCTTAAGCAACTACCAAAGAAAGCTATTGTTCAAGTAACCCATTTGTTTAATGCTGTTATTAGATTACGTCATGTTCCTTTTACCTGGAAAGTTGCAGAAGTTATAATGCTACCAAAACCAGGTAAACCGCCAAATAAAGCGCATTCTCTCGGCTTCAAGATAATGAACACTTGGTTAGAAGACTAAAGAGAACCAAACCATTCGAGCTCATCAGTATGTGAGCAGCTACCTATTAACGAACAGGCATTGGAGCATCGCTAGATCAACAGTGACCTCATTATAGTTTAGTTTTTAAGAATTCAGATGTAAATTGATGGTTAATCTGAAAAGACTATTCTCAATAATAATAAAAAAAAATTATGTTTTTACCAGAATTTTTTCCAATTTCCGTGGTTTCGTGTAATTATTTTTTATCATTCACAACATTTGCATATCAAAATAGGTACCATATATGTTCTCTTAAAATTTAAATTCCTCTATCATTCACAGGCTGTCCCAAAACACTCAAAGTATATCTCTTTCACCCTTCATTTCACTCTAATGAACCATGTCAATTAGTTCTCCCTTTTTAACATTTCAACGGTTACATCCCGTTTGATTCAATCTGCATGTTTGATGGAAGTTGTTCTATGGTCACGTCACACTGACACTAAACAATTTATTTAAAAACCACATTCAAATGAGCATTTCCTTTTATCTTTCCTTCGTAAACCTATTATACACAACGTAGCTTGGAATAGGTTAAACTGTTGCTTAAGTTTGCACCCTATGTACTTTTTGTATTTGTTTCGAAGCTCCTAGTAGCTGACAGTTTTATTAAAACTTTATATTTTTATTCAAACTTTCTTTAGGCCGTCTTTCACAACTCTTTTATATCTCACATTCCATATAACACTCCTGCAAATCACATTTGGGCCAATACCTGTGTTTTAAAAATGAAACCATTAAAACAGTTGATAGACAAAAAATGGAGAATATATTTTGAGTAGTTGGTTTTATTTTGAAGAAATCTGGGCACACTTGGAATAAAATATTGTCTCTGCAATCAATCGATTTAAAATCAGTTTATAGATGCAAGTAAAACGTTTGGTTGCATAATTGGTATTTATACTCTAAGATAAAAAAAAACTATTTTATAATAAGTTAGGTTAACTGAGGTTGTAGTGATTTATGCTTTAGAAAGTTGGGAAAAGATCAAATAATTTTTCAATTGAATTTCGATTACCTATATTATTTGAAAATTACTTCTTCTTTTGAAAAAAATAATTTTTCATAAGAAAACTTACCAAAGCTTTCTTACCTAAATCTTCTTAAATTCCATCCTATTGATAACATAATCTGTAATTATATTATTTTAACCACTGACCCAAACCCATTCGTTTGAATTGATATAAAACATATTTACTCAAATTAATTTCATCGGATATTTCTGGATTTATGATTTTCCACTTTTCCAAATGTAGCTTTTTATATTATGCTTTTCATTTTGTTTCATAAAGAAATTAATATAAAAATGAGAAAAATCTAGAAATTTTATTTAATAATTTTCTTTTTAGGGCACATTTCTATATAACTTTTCGACTTTTCAATGAAAATGAATGAACATGAAAATCAGATACAAATACAAGTGCTTATCGGGAGATTATCTTCTTATTTAATAAAAATAAAATCTAAAGATAAAAAAGTTTTATCGGCAAAATAACGGAATTTTTTTGTGCTTTTTCGTTTTTGTATTCTATAAAGGAAAAATTAAATTAAATTATTTTAAATATTTTTGTACTGTGAGCTTTTGCAAACAACTTTTATTTTTATTTTTATCATTTGAACTTTTTTTTTTGTATATGATATAACCTTTTATCTGTTCGTCCAAGAAATGATTTTTTTTGTTGTATTTTTTGTTATTGTTGTTACGGTCGTCAAACACAAAGCAGTAAGGCTTATGGATTCTTAAAAGCGTTAGCTGACACAAAAGAGAGTGATCTACGTTTAAATAATAGTCGCTTTTATATAAATTTAATTTAGAGGGATTTAATTTTTGTAGGCCACAACGTTACAATATTTTGCGATACACTAATCATATTATTTGGGTTTTTTAGGCCATTGCTGGCCCATATCGTATCACACCTAAAGTGCCGATTTTAAATCTCTTGTTAAAAGCGATGTGTTCGGTTGGTCCGGTATACAAACACAAAATATACTGTAATGGGATTTTACCAGGAATACCAAAGCCCCCTATTTACAGGTGCCAATTTTTTTTTCTGACATCATTCTAATACCTGGGAATATATTTTTAGTTTTTATTGTTCGTGTTTTGTATATATTATCGTATAGCTATACCTAACACACAAGGATGAAAAGTAAAAGCCGAATAAAAATTCTTATTGAATTCAAACAAAAAAAAGCACAATAAAAAAACATATTATAAACAAATAAGCTTAATTGAAAAATATGAATTTTGGCAAAAACAAAATATGAATTTAATAAAATAATTTGAAAATTTATTTTCACTTTTTGAATAAAAGTTGGAAAATTATTTAAATGATTTTTATAATTTTACATTTTCTGTATATTTCGCAGTGACTTTAAATCAAGTTATGGAACAACAGTTCCCACCATAACATATTGCGTACATGGATTACCGAGAAAAACATGTGCAAATGAGGGTTGCGTACCAGGACCATCTGGTATTACGATATCGAAATTAGATTCAAGTAAGTTGTATTCATGTGGTGGGATTCGTTTCCCATGCACTAAATGATGAACGATAAATTGAGCTTAATGAATTTTCTTCTATTTGTAGAACATTGCCATCAGCCGAGGACCGAAGGGGTCGACAAACAAGCTAGAAAGAAATTAATAATTGCTAGCATACTGTGCGTATTATTTATGATTTTGGAGATCGTTGGTAAGTTTATTTTATTATATTTTAATGACACTCGTCACTCAAGTACTCGAGTAATGGGTATACTCAATTATTTTACCCCATTTTCAAAAAATCAAATATTCGGAAATTTTTAGGCGTGTAAGTTTCATAAAAAAATTTTCCCTTTTGGTCATCGCTGGGCAATCGTCCCAATAGTGATGTAAAGCCTTGATACTTTAGTAAATATGCGATATCGCCCTTAAGTTGCATCGCTTCCTGTAAACTGCCTACCCCTATCATCAGATCATCCACGTTTACGTCGTTTTGGGTTCCTTTGCTACCACAACTTCTGGTTGTTACAAATGAGGCTGATGCTAAAACGTAAGTGATGGTTTCTAACCTATAATGACGAATTGAGGTTCAGATAAGCTTGAACGCCATACTATTTTTTGATACTTTGCATCTTTCATCGACATCAGCTGAGAAAACGATGGCATCCTCTTTAAACCTCCGTAGTAAAGCGTAGATATTTGATTGAGCTTTAGCACCAACTGCGAGACAATTGTTTAGTGAAAATCCAAAAGATGTCTTTGCTGAGCCACTCGACTTTAAATGCTGCGGTATATTGAATTGCGATGATTATTGAGTCTTCTGGGCATTCTGGTGATCTTTTAAACGGTACACTTACAATGAATCGACCATTTTTTTATTGTTCCTGTAAAGTTTGGTTCACATAGTTGCCCTTCTGGTGATAGCAAGTTGATGTAGGATGATACAGACTCTATTTCCTTTCACCTTCCTCAATCTTGTGTCGATCAATATCGAGGAGTAAATAATTATCACGGGACACCAACATTGACATTTTTCTTATTCTTCACTGATACTTCTGATTTTTCCAGAACCGTCCCACGCAGAAGTCTAAGTCCAGTATTACTCAATTTAATTTGTTTAACTTCCAGGATTTCGAAAAATTGGTCAGCTCCGATTTATATATCAATGTTGTTGAAACGGTGAAAATTGGGATCAGCAAGCTTGATTCCGTTGAAATTTTCCATATTGAAGTTCTCGTGATAGTGGTATGGTAACTAATGCAGTACTAATGCTTCGATGAAAAACTCGTTTCCGTTTTCAGTTTACACTTGAATATGACAATTCCTTTTGTAAGTACCACCTTGGAGTCATCTGTACCACTGATGGAGAACCTCGCGTTACGTCTTGTTAGATTTAATTGTTGTGAGCATGCTTCAGTGATGAAATTCAACTGTGATCCTGAGTCTAGAAGAACTCTCTACCAGTTAGTGTTACCGAGTTGGTAAAACAAATTTATGATTACAGGATAGTGCGAGATGAATTAATTTGCAAACAGGTAACAAATGAATTCTTTTCCTTTATTTGATTCGTGTCAACTATATCTGTAATTTTCAGCACTTCGTGTAGTAGGCTATAGTGTTTGAGTTACTCGTACAACGGCGTTGAGAGATACATATAAACACCAGATGCCTCCGGCTCAAACAATAAAACATTTTTGATTTGTGTTGGCCCATTCTTGTCTGCCCTTACAACGTGGTTTGTCATGGTTTCTGTAGGAATGGACGTTCTTTGGGAAATCGTGAGAGATTACTTTTTGTCAATGCACCTTGTTAGGAACTTGATGAATTCGGTAAATTTCGGATTGCCAGTGTCGGATTTAGTTTCTGTCCATTGTACTTTTGACTTGTCGTTCAATTTGTTTAATATCAGAAAGATTAACCGTTTCTGCACTTTTACCAAGAGCTTTAAGGCCTTATATAACTTCGCCTGAGGTGTCCATGACTCTCTTAATATTTGTTGCACTTGATGATTAAATTGCTGATTGCTCACGAAAATTCGGATTAATGAGTAGATTATTAAATATAATTCGTCTCAGTGACACTATAATATGAAGCAATAAAATAGCTGGTTCACCATGCATCAGGCTCTTTAGATACTGAAATGTCCATACCGCATTTATTGATGTTGAGATCGTTGATCAATACATGTAATAAAACGATGGCCATTCTATATATTGTCTTGTGAATGTGGGAATATTGATTAATGGCAGTGTTACTTGGTCATATCCACCGCCAGTTTGCGTTATATTCATAGATGTATTATGGTGCATGTTGCTGAATTCGATAATTTGTGGATCCATGCGTGATTGGAAATCTGAATCTTCTGACATTAGAGTTTCAACCCGAGTTACAAAGATTCGAAACTGTTTCGATCGTTTCTTTTACGATGTTAATCACAAATATAAAATTCTGATTAATTCAAATGTTTGTGACAATAAGTGCTCAAAATTGGCGAACAGATTTTATTGGCAATGCTGATTACTAATTTTAACCTATAAATTCGATCCGGCTTGAAATGCTGAAAATTTTCGACTCCTATATATAGATACAGACTTATTAAATCAAACCATCGTTTAATATAACTTGCGCTGTCCTTATAACTCGCTGCTGTTCTAACCAGATTTGTAAAATTTGTGCTAAGCTATAGGTTTCGTGGCAGGAATCGTTTTAACCATCACTAGTTGTTTTATTGATTTTAAACAGTGTTTTCTTTTAGCCGGCCAAAAGGTGATGAACCAATTGGCGACGATACTCCCCTCACTTGCTGTTATTATGTTAGAAGGAACTTTTAGAATTTCTATTCTAATCGGATAATTAGGTTTGAACGAGGTAAGTTATTTTTCTGTGCCGTTTGTTTTAGATATTACTTCTTTCGGATTTCCATCAAAGCTGCTGGTAATGTTTCCTCTATGAACATTCCTCGTTGTTTTGTGTGGGAGCTGTTGTAATCCTAAGTATAACAAACGTATGTATAAAATATGATTACTTAACTTAGGTTAGTGTTAGGTTAGGTCAGGGTGATTGTCTTAAAGGAAGTGGCATAGATACACTTGGTCCGTAGCCTTACTACATCAAATATATTCTCCACTCACTACCTACTGGAACCAGTTCGAGCTTCTAACGAAGCAGTTGATTTCTCTAACACTCATCCTACTAAAGTCTGACAGATCACAGAGGAGGCAAGCTCCCAAAAATTTCAGCCTGTGTCGAGCCTACAGATACCAAGCCTACAGGCTAGGACAGGTGCAGAGCAGATGTAGTATAGTTTCCTCCTCTTCCTCATCCCTACAACTTCTACAGTAATAATGCGAGAGAACACTCATTCTGCGAGACAGTGCCAATAATGACACTCACGATTATACTAATATTGCACCATTGCATGAATATTAGTTGTCCAGACCTGATTAAGTCTAGTGTAGGCCAAATTTGCCGAGTAATTACACATAAGGCACAATTTGCTCATCTAATTTTTGTGATTTTATAAGCTTCTTCCTTTAGGATCAGTTTACGCATGGCAAGGGATACTTCTATATCAGCGTGGCATGGTAAGATGCTACAAGAGGTGTAGTGCGCCACTAATACACATAGACAGGCAGTTTTTTAAACCTTCATCAGTAGCTATCGGTTTGCCACTATATTTAGAGCTATACAGTAGAACAGGTCTAACTGCAGAGGTGTACAGCCAATGTTCGATGCGAGGGCTTAGACATCACCCTTTGCCAATGGCATTTTTACAAGAGTATAGCGTTATTATAACTTTCTTCCCTTTCCAATATATTAGGTTGCCAGCTTAGTTTGCTGTCCACAATAAAAATTTCACTTTATCTGTGATATTTAAACCAACTCCGTTAAGAATGAGTGGATTGAAAAAAGGAAGTTTGTACTTCTCAAAAAAAAGAACCAATTCAGTTTTATGTGAATTAACACTTAGACCGCACCTATTGGTCCATTTGGTAAGGATACCAAGAACATTTCGTATAAGATCTCTAAGGGTGCTAGGATATTTGTCGAAGGCGCCAATGGCAACATCATCTGCATAAGCGACCACTTTATTTATAACCAAGGTTATAATCAAGTTTCAAAGAACGGGGGTTAATACGGCAACCTGCGGTGTACATTTATTCACAAATTTCCGAACGGATGTCTCCCCAAGATTAGTCAAAATGACCCTGCCCATTTGATCAATCCAGCATCCGAACGACACATCCAGCCCAAATCTGAAAGTGCCTTCGTGATCGCCTTTGGTTTAAAATGGTTAAAGGCTCCTTCTATATCACAAAAGGTCACCAAAGAGAATTTATTATATTCAAACGAATTTTTCAATAGGGCCTAAGAGGGAATGCAGTGCAGTATCCACTAATTTCCCTTTGCAGTATGCATGCTGCGATGCTTCTAACTTTATCGGCTCGATTGATCTTCTAATAATTAAGCTTCTATGTCTCTTTACAGTTTTTAAGAAGTACGAAGATAAGCTAATGGGCTTAGGGTCTTTTGGATAGCAATGCTATCCAAAAGCTATCCAGCATTGGGGAGCGTTTTCCCGCCTTAAGTATAATAATGACCTTTACTTCAGTCCATTTGTTTGAAACATGACATAGTTTCAGGCTACTTTTAAAAATCACTTCGAGCCAAGGAACCATTAAGTCCCTGGTTTGATGGATATCGGCAGGGATAATGCCTTTAATGAACGTTATTCTTTGTTCTCTTCGCGATTTTGATGAGCTTCTTGCATTTCAGCCGTACTACTGGAGCTTCCTCGGCCACCATGGCAGACGATATTAACCTTTAGGCCTACCAGGACACGAGGTTGATATAATATAGCTTCATAGAAATCATTGGACACTGTCGACCAAGGCATCCAACTCTTATTTTGATTTAGCAGATTAAGGGACCAATTCTGTTAAGGTGTTACCTAGAATTAATCTGAAAGTTTCCCAATTGGTCCTTCTTCTTATCCTAATGGTTGAAGTTTTAGAGTATTTTTTATTCTAATCCAAATTAAAGATAGCAATGATCAGAAAAGGAGTGTTCTTCGGACACTTTCCAATTAATTAATTTATTTAATAATATCCAAATGTCCAAAACTTCCTGTCTTATTACTAGTTATAAAAGTAGGCTAACAGCCTATATTACAGATAGAAAGGTTAGTACTTCGAATGTAATGAAGGAGTGACTAACCTCTGTCGACGACAATTCCAATCTTACGTACCTGAGCATCCGTAATTAAGCTGAGCATATTATCCAAAAGAATGATTTCCCAATCATGCGGTAAGTTCACTGAGACGAACCAGAAGTTCTGATTGCTCACCTCAATGCTAGCTGCTACCATATCTGCGTCGCTATAATTGGCAAGCAGAACATTTTTTTTGTTTGTTTTTTGCAAGATTGCACAAGTGACTCCTACATTCAACCTGCACAAACAGAAATGTATAGTTACCAGCCCTAAGTACAACAACCCGATCCTTATTGATCCATGGTTATTGAATCAAGGCGACATCACCATCATCCTTTATTACTTTGAGCATGAGCGCAATCTACAGTGATGTAGATTGACTTGTATTAGCTTTCGCATCTTGCAGCTTAAAGTATAAGCGACAATACAGTAATGCCTTCTCAATCCGGGGTCATGGAATGACAAAGTTTATCCATTGATCTGGATAGCTCGTTATTCAGATTTGAATCCTTTACTTTTTTCATTTCTACAGGTTGAGGTTGCTCGTTTAAGGGACACATATCCTCAGCCGAAGTTCCGTGCAAAGCGGAAGTTCCCTCAACTGATTCTGATGCCCCTGACTTAGCAGCCCCATTCTTAAAAACATTCAGCGCAAAACCATAGCTAATTAAGCTACCTATCTTAGCCAACACTGCCAGTGATTATGATTATAGCCGACATGTAATCATTTTTAGCCTCCTCTACCCTGGCTATCTTCCAGTTGTTGGTTAGCAAGTCAGAATTATCCATTCTAATCAGTTCCATAATCGTCTTTGGATCGCTTGGCTCAGGTGGAATCCATACCCGAGCTTTTGGCCTACAAGAGATATGCTCAGGCCAAACTTCATCATTGCTGCTGATACCCTTTTTTAAAGGTACAGAGACCTCCGGTTGGCACAAGCTGTCAACTTGATATGTTTTCTGTGCCACCCACCGTCCCGACATGTAGGAGCAGCCCCAGGGTTTTTCCTCATTATTTTCAGGAAGGAGGTGGAAAGGGCCTTTTCCACTTTCCTCTAATAAGCGGGAGTGATGCTACCATCCTCCTGTGCTCTATCAACAGTCGCTACAACCAGCGGATCCTTATGCACCTTGCTAAAAACCTAGTTGCAGTTGCCTGCACCTTTGACTTTTTAGCGGACTTTGGAGATTTATCAGAAGATCTTTGTTTTTTAACAAGGAGCTCCCGGATGAACTTTTTGGCTTTGGTTCTACCGTTTCAATAGCTAAATCCAGTGTCGCTCTGTCCTTATGCGTCCTATCCACCAACGGAACTGTTTCTAGCCTTTTTAGGGCTTTCCATGCTTTTTTAGCATTATAGGTTAATTTGAAGGGACCTGCATTATTGGTGCATGTGTCCTCTTTCCTAACTAAATTGTTTATATGACTGAATCAATAATTGTTACTCAGGGGTAACAATTATTTACATGGCCAAACACTAATAGCGATAGTAAATTTTTAGTGATTTAAATATCTATAGTGAATCTTCATTGTTTAAACTTTATTCTGTCATCATTTCTGCACTAGTGGACTCATCTCTGTGTGCCAAATTTTTTATTTTAAAATCGAGATTTTAGGTTTAAATAATTTTTTGCGCCCGGGGCAGAGTAGTTACAAATCCAATTTATAAAAATGTTTGGAACTATCCAAGCTTTCTTATTAGTGCCACAATATACCTGCATGTCATTATTTGCTTTATACCGTTTTATCCACGGAGATTTACCGATCTTTTATCGTCAGATGCATTATTTCAAATTTATATGATGATGCAGTTGTTTGATACTTTGAATTTGTATGCTAACTTAACAGAGATACATGTGGCATCTGTGTTGAATACTTGACGCGTATAATTTATGCAACTATTATGTTTGACAATATTTTGATTTTTGAAATAATATTTAGCCGCCTCTACATCTGATGACGTGGATTAATATAATATGATTTTCACACTGTGTAAATTGTGCGCTTTAAAAACCACCGGAAAAAATGACCGCTGTTTTCTGTTTGATGAAATAGATATCATTATTGGAATTTATTTATGATTCAAGTAATCAATGCTTTCTCTATACTGTCTAGTATTTGTTCTAATTTATTTGTGGCATCTCAAACTCTCAAACTAACAAAAAACTTGATTTAATTGAGTTTTTTTTTGTTCGCACATTTGCTTTATATAAAGTGTAGCGAATTCAATAAGTTCCTAGACCAAATCTAACACCTATATCTTTATCTTTAAAGAAATTATTAACTGGGATAGTTTATACTTGCACATGTTTGTCGTTACATGTGACTTGCCTAGATAAACTGTCATATACATTTATGACTTCGAGTTTTTTTACAACTTCAACTTATCGGATTTCCACACTGAAAGAAATTATTGCTCATTTTGAGCGTTATATGTATGAAATTATGCACAAAAGCTGTTTAAATGTGCACTAAGCGAAATTATTCTCAAATTTACACTAACGAACAAAAAACATTAATGATTCATAAAATAAAATCATGCTCAAATTGAGAAGTAAATGTATAATCTGAGAAAAGTACGATTCTTTTCGAGTTTATTTTTCATAATATGATACATGTACATCCCAAAAATTGTTAACTTGTTTTAATATGTAGTCTCTATTTGAGAATTTTTAGCTTATTTTAATGAATTAAAATCTAAATTTAAGAGTAATAAACTTCAAAATTGTTAATATTTTTAAATTGTTAATCAATTCGATGCAAAATCATAACAAAATTTGAATGATTACGATTTGATTTGAGAATAACGTCGATGTTATTTGAGACTAAACTTCATAATTTGAAACCATAAAAGATTACTTTTGAGAATAAACTAAATTTTATGTGAGATTAAAATGCACAAAATTTGACCGAGTAAGGTTTCATTTGAGAATAACCTCGATATTTTCTGAGACTAGGATTCACAATTTCAAAACAATGATCAATTCCAATAATTCTCGTATTAAGAAGTAAATAAACTCATCGTGATTATAATTAAACTCAATTGTAAATGTTTTGCTTTAATTTTTTAAAACTTTTATTTATAAAAAAATAATAATTTAATTAAATTAATTAAGAAAAATTAAATATACATAATAATTAAAAGCCATTTTTATATATTATATCCCTTTTTATAAAGGTAACATATCTTAGACTGTGTCCGAATCCCATTATAAATATTTGTTAATATATACATATTTTTGACATTTATATGAAAAATATTCCCCGCCACAAATATTTTTAAATTCCCTTTTTGTGAGGTATATACTATGAAGAAATATTACATTTATAATTCTGTGCAAAATTGTCATAGCAACGAAAAAAATAAAAAATAACTTATATGGTTTTTGAATGGAACTACTCGTATTACAAAACAAAGTAGTGCATATTGTATGTTTTATTGTTTATATATATGCGAAGAGTTTGGCTTTTATTTTAGAAGGTTTTGTTATTTGTCAAAAATTATTAAAACTATTGGCCGTGCTAATTTGAGTATTTTTGGTAGTATTAAATTAATGTCAAAAATTTGTATTAGAAAATAATTATAATGGCTTTCGGACGTAGTCTTAGACATTTCTTATAATATTTAAAAAAAAAAGGTTAGTTAATTTTCATCTTTTCTTTATAACTAAGTCTAACTCGACTAAATATTAGAATTAATTCTTAAAATAAACAAATGCTTTGTTGTAACTATTTATACTACAACTAATAAGAAAATAAAAAAACATAATAATATATTTAAAAAAAAAGAAGTTAATTTAATTATTTTGGTGTTTCTCAAATCTGTAAATATAAGAAAAAATTTATAAATTAAGTTTAAGTTAACCAAATTAAGTGGTATTTTATATTTTACTTGTGTCACTGATGCTGCTAAACAAAAACCTTCTTTTTTCAACTTTGCGTGTTTATAAAATCCAGTTAAATTGAACTTCTATTATTTTTAAAAGATTCCCAGTTGGTCATATTCCGTAAGCTTCCTTAAATCCACATTATTCTGAAATATAAATGAATTATACTGTCAGTTTACTTAATTAATTTTAGGATCATATAGTAGTACAATCTTACCAGTTTAAACCCCTTTCTACAAAAAAGCATCCACTTTTCCAGGAAGTGGTTATTTTATTGGTTACATAGTCAGCTGGTCACGTTGCCCTACAAATGTTGATTGCTACAACAGTTCTAGCTTCTATTAATGATTTTAAAAATAGTTTAGCCAATTTTTATCGGCTAAATTAGCTGTCTTTTTGATGTAATATTCCCATGAGAAAATAGTATGGAATAATAAGTGTATTGCTTTGGTAAACTTTTGAAATGTACAACAACAATTACAAAAAAATAAATTGAAATAATTTTAACTAAATTGATTTTTTATTATTTACATAAGGTAAATTAAATTTTTGGTTAGCGAAATTATCACTTGAAGTCCATGAAAGCTGTGGTCTTTAGGTTTGACTCCCAATGAAAAAGGATTAAAAAAAAGAGTTTTCATTACATGATTACGATCGGTGATCTCGATAAACAGTATAAAATCCATGGACCGATCCATCAGCAGATAGATATTTAAAGCGAACCTGTATTTGTGCGTCCTTAATTTGGACTTGAATTTAAAAATTTAAATTAAAAATTCACCAAATGTTTTATTTATAAAGCATAACACACTTAATTTTAAATTAAAAATGGATATTGCTAGTGGGAATTCCTGTAAACAAAAATTCAATTTAATTTAATTAAAATAATTTTTTTTTCAATTTAATTAAATTTGTTTTTAATTTAATTCATTAAATTTAATTCAATTGTTGTTGTAAATTTTAAAAAAATTACCAAAGAAATACTTTTATTGTTTGTTCCACACATCACAAAACAGTATTGCACTTTTGTAATAATATCACTTACTTTTAATTATAGTTATTAGTATAGTTATTTAGTTAATTACTACACTTATAAAAGTTAATAAAAAAACACACAATTAAATATCACTATCAATATCAGGTAACGATCGGTCTGCACTGTTCAAGTTTTCAACACTAAATGAAGAAAAAACTACTAGCAAAACGTAATACGTATTTCAGTATTCTCGTACTAATATTCTCAAAATCAATTATTAATTTAGTTACAAATCATTGATTTTATTCTTAAACTAAGAACAACCGAATAAAAGTGTTAATGAATCGAGGATTAAATCTTATATTAAGATTAATATACATGAATTAAGAATTATTTGATTATTTTAATACTATAATTTACATTAAACTCTTCTAAAATTAAGACAGCTATACTCAAATAGAGTACATGTCATATTAAGAACTATTACACAAAGTGACAGAGAATAATGATACTTAAGTAGAGAATTTGTTACTCGATGAAATTATTATTATATATGCAAATCTACGTCCCTTTGAAATTCCTTGAGAATCTTACGTGTATAAGTAGTACTGGCGTAAATATAATGAATTTTGTATATATGATAGTTATAACATTAGGCGCATTCAGGACCACCAATTTTTGGCAACATTTTGAGTAAAATCAACATGTTGAGTACTGAATGCTACCGATATATTCGATTTAACTGTTGAGCTAAATGTAATTTTTTCCATCGGTGTTTGGACCTCGATACATTACGTATAGCGAAATTTATATAGTAACAAAAATCAAGTTATTTTATGTTGGCAACATGTATAATCATATAATCTACCGATAGGTAGCGGTATCTATGATGGCGGACCTGAATGTATCCAATAATTTAGGTAAAGATAAATAATATATTTAACTAATTAAAGTAAGAAAATTATAGAAATTTGAGTTATAGCGAACCCAAGATATCCACAAAACTCCAAATACCATCCTTATGATACAACTCAAAATTTTGGTAGAAAATGTAAATAGTTGATCATTAGTATTTAGTCGAAACCGAGCAGAAACAAACTTCTTAACTAAAAGAGCAGGAGAACATGTCTAAAATCTAGGATGCTTGTGTGTTACCATCCTACTTGCAGGTATGCTAGCACCAAAGAAGTTAAGAATCATATGAAATTAATTTTCACATCAGTGAATTTAGTCTCAAATTAAGAACAAGCGAATAAAACCGTGGATGAATCATGAATTTTTTTAAGTTGATATTATGATTAATATTAATGGTTTGTGAATTTTTCTATTTGTATATTATATAGGGATGGGTAAGAAACTTCTTAACATGGCGTGGCCCCGATTTCAATTCTTGCCACAGACCAACAAATGTATAAATATAAATTAAATACTCAACTATAGCACCGGTGACCAAATTTTGTGTAAATAATCGTTTGTTGAGAATAAATTATGCATAATTATGCTCAAGATTGTTATTTTTTCCTAAATAATAATTTATCAACGAGAATGCATTTTTAAACCCATTTTTAAAGCATTTTTAAACCCAGACTATATTAGAAGTAATGTTTCAAGAAATCAATATTCTCAATTTGATACTAAAAAAAAAACTTGAACCTGGTTCATAATTTCATAAAATTGATTAAATTATTGTTTCAAGCATACAAGTCTTAAATTAAAATTAATAATACTCTAGTAATGTTTAAAAAATTTCAATTGTTAATTTTTCATTGTATCAAATGGAGCATATAATTTTCAAATTACAACATGGTGATTGTGCAGGAAAATTTCCGTTTCGTCTCAACTTAAGCAAATAAATCATATTGTGGCGTTATATTCTTAAATGTTTATCAATAACGAATTTGTAGATTTGAGAATAAGCTATTCTTAATATTAGCATACGATTTCTCTCCGTGCAGTTAATTAAAATTTTAGTAGTGCACGAAGAAAGTGTTATTGAACTAATTGACATAATTAGTTCAATAACATATAAATATTAACTAACGGTATAAATATTGGGTCAAATTATACTATTGTTGTACACTAAAACAGTAAATTGCTAAATTTTCATACTGATTAGGCTAAAATATTGAACTCATTCTGAAAAGCGTATCAAAAACTTTAATTTAACCGAGCAATTGGCGCAGTGGTTAAAGCTGCGGTGTTTGGGACGGGAGGAACAGGGTTCGAATCCCAACGGGGGAGGGTTGCAAAATGGATTTTTCATCACCTGATTTTGATCGGTGATGACGATGAACACAACTTTGACCCCCTGTTGGAGTGCAGAATCCATGGGCCGAACCATCGTCCATGTCAGTGCAGGCTGGCTGGATCAATGCAATGTGCAGATGGATTTAAAATCGATCCTGTATTCGTGCGTCCTCAATTTGGCTGGTGACGGCGTAAGGTAGGACGTTAAAAATTAACTGCGAAAGTGTTGGGAGAGCTTCGGCCCCAGAACAGATGGCAGAGTTCAGAAACAAAAAAAAATAAATAAACTTTAATTAAGATGTATTTGGTCAGAAACTTTCTTTGATACGTTTATAAGTGGCCAATATTATTCTATTCTATTATCGGTTTAAATTACATATGCTTCTAGACAAAATACGATATACAACCTCATCAATTAGAATTAAATTAAATTTTGGTTTTAGGTAATTTGAAACACAAATAAAATCTGCAATTTAAAAAGCTCTGGCAAAATTCTAAATATACAAATAATTTAAAATAGAATATAACAATCATATATGTATAAACCAACCAAACAAAGCATAGACATAGTGTAAAAAAATAAATACATGGCGTTGAAAATGTTTCACTGTACAATCTACCATCATACGTATATAGTAGACGTAGAACATACAGGTAGGTAATGGGAATTAACAGAATTAAAAATAATAAAAAAAGCTCCCGCGCTATGTAGACATCAAAATTGTATGTGTTTTGTAATTTAAATTAAAATTCACTGGCATACGATGCCAAACTATTTGTACAACGGTCCGGTCTATCATCAACATTTTATTCATATGTTTACAGAAAAAATATGATGGCATATTTATATTTATATATATATATATATATATATATATATATATATATATATATATATATATATATATATATATATATATATCCAACATCTAATTTAAACCGTTACATAGAACATTATAATAAAATCAAGACAACCGTTGAAAGTTTAGATGATAATACTATTGTGTTAGTTTTTGGAAACTTTAATTTGCCTCATCTGATTTGGTCACAACATTTAAATGGAATATTACCCAGTAACTCGTTTTCTATTATCGAATCTCATTTTATTAATGACCATGTCGTCATTAGATTTAACACAAATTAATAACATTTTTGTATCGGGGTAAGGTCGATGAGATCATATTTAAAAGCCGTGTTTTAAAGATCTGACCTTTACGCTTCTTCCCAAGTTGATATAGAAATGCTGGATGCAATGTCCGACGTAGGGTTACTTAAATAGTTTAGTCCAAGTACTTTGGTTCTTATAAAGTTTTTAATTACAGCTGATTTATATTTTTATTTTGTTGTTTATCGATGAACGATTGTAGCGCAAGAGAGCGTTTTTATTTATTTTTGTTACTTTGTAACGGATCAAGGTGCGAGTCCCAATTGATGTCATTAAAACGACATCATTGAGATCCGCATCCCGATGGCGTTAACAGAATTCTTCCATTAGAGGCCTTGCTGCGGTGTAGTAGCCGGCTAGAGCTCAGGAGCTGATAGGGGTGGGGTGTGCAAGGCATAATGGAAGCTTGAATAACCGCGGGGATTATAAAAGATGGGAAAGCGGGGTTCACTTGAACAAGTCGGCACGCAACCAGACTTGCAACCATCACATCACAGTTATTGTCGAGACATTTATAAAATAAATAAATAAAAACTTAAATAAAATTACGAAATGTGTAAAAAAAAAATGGTATTCATTCATTAAAGAGTGTTGACGAGTATAACAATTTTAGATTTGCATGCTTTTGTTTCTCCTAAAATTTAAAAATTAATTTTATATATTAGAATGTGTGATACTATAAAAAGTTTGTAGATGTGATGAGGACTGGTGAATTCCTAAGATCAGCAAGCTTGTACTCTTATTAATGTGTTCAAATCATAAACTCCTTTACCTTGCATTTCACGTTCTGGTTCCAATTTTCCTTGTGTAATGGCTGGCCGATACGTACGATAATTCCAATTCGGCAAAAAAAAAAACCAATATTTTTAAACTTTCGTATAGAGTTACGGTGAATGTTATTACGAAGGCACTGTGCACGTAATAAATTTTGTACATTATGCAAACTTTTGTAACAGCTTTTGCTACCGGTCTTATTGCAGCACTTTCTTCTTCACGCTTAAATATCGATGATCCGGCGGCAAGACATTCCGGCCCAAACCATAATTGTCCCGCTAAGCTTAAAATACTTTTTCAGGAACTTTAGCGCGAACAACTTTTGCTTTACCATCAAAACTATCCAATTCACTCGCAACTTCTGTTAGAGCGCGATCAGCATGGTAAAATCGAGCAAACACACACGACTAAAAACCTTCAATTCAATAGCCGCTAGAATTTTTTTTTTTTAGTTTTTTTTATTGTAAATTTAAACGAAACTTAATGAACTTTTTTATTTCAATTGCTATTTAAATTAAAAACTAATATTTGTTTTTATATAATATGTTTCACATTACTTTATTTATTTATATAAAATAGAATTTTTTTTTTTTTATTTAATTTTATTTAAGAAAAGCTAAAACACAACATTATGTACATTGCACGTCAATTTTTACTACCACAACTCTTCAAAAAAACCACATTTTTTTTTATTTAATCCAAAAAAATTCTCTCGAATAACACAAAACACGGCTTTTTATACATACTCATTTCCCGTTACTTCATTTAAAAAAAAAAAAATTAATGTAGGGGAAATGAGTATGTATACAACATAAAAAAAAATTTTTTTAAAATAATTTAAACAACAAAACAAAAAATTCTGGGGTGGACACATAAATAAATTTACCACAGGGGAACGAGCACAACAAGTCGCTCGTTACAGCGTGGGGACGACCCACACCCTGAAACGTCTCACAGCCAGGCAAAAATAAATAACAAAACAACAAAAAAAAAATTTATTTATGAATAAAAGGTGATGTGATGATCACTTGTCACGGTTGCTTGATTTTGCCGCACTTGACAAGTGGATCAATCAAACTTCCGCCGTTAAAGGAAAGGATAAGCTTAAAAGAAGGATACAAAGGAATTAACAAGCATGCAACCGTACGTCGACATCGATCAGGAGACACTCTGAAATCAACACTCTATGGCGGAAGCAGCAGTGCTCCATGATCGACGTCGAGGACAGATCACATTGCTTGTCAATGAATGGAAAATGGATTAGGATGAAAATGAACATGTAAGTGAATCATGCCCGACATCGATCAGGATACACTCTGAAACCAACACACCATGGCGGAAGCAGTAGTTCTCCATGATCAACGTCGAGGACAATCCAACCACATGTTGTAACCATACAAGGGAGGGATAGATGGTAGGAAAAGGGAACTTCTGAGAACAATGGACCTACGAATCCCAACTAAAATCAAAACACACTAAGTGGAAATAGTGGCCGTTCGTAGATCCATCCCTCCCAGAAAAAGATGGATGAAGCACCAATCATGTGAAATCAAAACAGCTACAACGCTGGAATCAACACGAATTTGTGTTCTAGAAAAGGAAAAAACAAAAAATAATAATCAAAATAAATGAAAACCAAATCAAAAAAAAAATAATAACGCAAAAGCAAATAATTAACCCATGCGGCAAACATCTGATTCAAAACGTATACAAAATACGGATGCAAATGCGCGCATGGGTTAATAAAAAAAATAAATGAAAACAAAACAAAAAGTGAAAAATAAATTTGAAAAAAAAATCCGGATTCTAAAATAACAAAAAAAAATGATAACGAAAAAAAATCATAACTACAAAAAAAATGAAAAAAAAAAATAAACCAGGAAAGTATTAGTTAACCCATGCGTGCCAAACATTTGATTCAATGTATATAAAATACAGATGCAAATGCGCGCATGAGTTAACTAAAAAAAAAATGAAAAAAACAAAAAAAAATTGAAAAATAAATTTTGATACAAGCAAACCGGAGAAAAGCAATAGTTAACCCATGCGTGCCAAACATTTGATTCTACATATTCAAAATGCGCACATGGGTTAACTAAGACAAAATAAATGATATGCAAAAAAAAACCGAAAAAAAATATGTGAATATAACTGAAAAAAAAAAATAAAATAAAAAACAATACACGCAAAAAAAAATTAACTGAATCAAATATAATAATAAACGGGATTAGGATGGGATGGGAAAGGTAATTTAGCCATGTGTTTTGGGCGCCACTGTAACAAAAGTTACAGTGGAGGATAATGGATTAGGAAATAGGATGGGGAAGGTCAGGTAAGATAGCCAAGTTTGGGCGCCACTGTTACGGTTGCTCGTAAACAGATTTGTCCACTCGTCCTCGACCCGCAGCTTTGACCGGCTAACCTCAGTCCAGAGGGGTGGATTTTAATGTGGTCGAGGTCCGATGGAGACTTAGGGGGCTGCGATCACATCGAAATTAACACACACATACGCGGCACTTGGTAACGATATCTCCCTGACCAGCTATGACAAAAAAATTACACCACCATCAGGTTGTTACACTACGCACAGGTGAACATATGTATATTTAAAAGAAAAATATTGTAACAATAAAACTTTATAAGAACAAAAAAAAATTTAATTAATTGGAGATGTTTGTCTTGTTTCCTTCGTAGCGACTCTTACACGGCTCCAGAGCTCTTCCACCGGATCAGAGCTGTAAAGAAAGAACCCAAAAAAACCGTACCAAATCTCAATCACTAACAACTCAGTGACGTATTCAAAATTGCATTACACAATATTTTAGAACAAACAAAAAAATTTTAGTTATACAACCTATAGTGCGTTCAACCCACATACAGACACAATTTCACATATATTATCAGGCACGTTCTGATTCCATTCCCGTTCTGCCGCCACGTTCCTCACAGGCTGTTATTCAGGATCCGGATATGAATAAATTCAATTTAATTGCACTTGTGGTTGGTTGCAGACGAAAAGGCTATCCAAATTCCCACGTTCACTCGCGGCCTCAATTAAGGTGTCCAATTGATACACCACGCTGGATACCACCGTAAAATAGGATGCCACACCCGAATAAGACGCGTTCATGTGGTTACGCGTTGAGAATTTTTCTCTTACGGTCTTATCAATTAATAATTATACTAATTATAATTGTAGTTGTATATAAGTTGTTTTGTTTCCATTTAGTAGTGGTGAGTCGTCGTATTTTACTTCGATGTAGTTTTTTTGTGGACTTAGTTATTATTCTATAAGTTATAGTTATAGCTTTCGTCGATATTTTCGTTTGTGTAGAATCACTCAATAGTGATAAAAACAAATTTAATATTATACTACTTGAACGTTTGTACACCGTACACAATATTTACACAACCGATCTCTTTCATTACCAAAACTTGACTCCCAAAAAAAAATCAAAACTCACACCACCCACCAATCCCAAAAACGATTTTTCTATTTTTTATTTTGTTTTGTCCACCACCGTTCATCCAACATGTTTATCCCGTTCATTAGATTATTTTATTTTTTTCCTCATCCGCTAACGCTGGGGATTTAAACCTTTTTCTTTATTTATTTATTTATTTTTTACTGCGTGTATCACTCCGTGATACGTAACAACTTTTACAAAAGATATTACATGAAATAAAAAATGCCTGATACGACATCTATGTTCTAAAATTGGTATCATACACCACTTAAGTTACATGTAACTATGATGCAAACGTCAATCAATATTTTGTGACGTATGCATTTGATGTTAAGCTGTCAAATATATTTTAATGACAATAACAATATAATGTATTACAAACTTTGAATAATTAATTTTAACATAAATTGACTAATATTAGTTTCTACTTTAGATTGTAAATTGTTTATGGTGAAGCCATCAAGTGCAGCTGAATAAAATAAGTTTATAAATTGGTTATTTGAAATGATTCTACTTTAAATTTCCCTTTTTCTTTCTAGCGGCTAAACAATTTTTAATTCTCTGGTGCGCTTACTTGATTTAATTTTTGTTTCAAGTAACTTTTTTGAACTTCGGTATCATCTTGAAGAAAGATCAATGATGAATATCACAAGTATCACTATTTTAATAAATATGAATTTTTATAGGACTGAGTTTGACAGGACTGGCAACAGTAATTTTACGACTACTCCATGGGTAACTTTGAAGTTTTAGACAATGCCGTAAAAAGATTTTATGAGTTTGTTTTTGATAAGGAGTTGTGTTCAGTCAAGAATAAAATGGATCGGTTACGGAAAAAATTTATGAATCATGCTATCTCACTAGGTTATCAATCATTCCTAAGAGGGCGACGCGAATTTAGAAAATGCATCGTAATAAATTGCGTCGGTATATAACTAGAGTTGAGGGAATCCTAAATGTAATCCTAAAATCCAAGAGTAATCCTAAATGTTTTTGGTCCTACATCAATTTCAAAAGACGAACTGTTTGATATCCTCGGACATTCAAATTAGGTGCCGTGGAGTCTGAATGTGCTGCGGATATTAGCGCTATGTTGTCCCATTTTTTTATTTGATTTTTTAATATCAGCTTATCCCTTCATTGATCCCTTTTTAATTGGTAATTTAGGTTCGATTACTTTGGATACTGAATTTATTTTTATATAAATCTCCAAGTTGAAACCAAATCATAATGCTGGTTCTGATTTATTTCTCTGCAGTTTTATAACGTGAATGTGCTCATTCATTAACATTACCTCTGGCATTTAAATTCAATTGATCACTGTCTATTGGGTTTTTTCCAGACAGTTGGAAAACTTCGTATGTCATTCCAGTTTTTAAAACTGATAATGGATCTTTAATTGAGAATTACAAGCCTATTTGAATATTATCTGCTACTTCAAAGGTAAAAAGGGTGGTTAAATTTCAAGGGCCGATTGATTTTGAGTAAAACACAAATTATTTAGGAAATTATTGTCAATTCTTTTTATTATGATAATATGGTATGGTTCAATTATGTATGGAACAAAATATCGGCCAAATGGCCGCTGCGACCTCGGCGGCACATCTCCATCCGATGGTCTAAATTTTCGATGACGCTTAGGCCTAATTAAGGTTCTTTGCCGTTAATGTACCGAATTATCTCATCCTTTAGCTCTTGAATTGTTGCTGGTTTATCGACGTACACCTTTTCTTTCAAATAACCCAAAAGAAAGAAGTCCAACGGTGTCAAATCACATGATTTTGGCGGCCAATTGACATCACCACCACGTGAGATAACACGACCATTGAATTTGTCGCGCAAAATAGCCATTGTTTCGTTAGCTGTGTGGCAAGTGGCCTGACCAGCCTCATTTTTGAAAAAATATGGCCCGATGATGCCGCCAGCCCATAAACCGCACCAAACAGTCACTCTTTGTGGGTGCATTTGTTTTTCGACAATCACTATTGGATTATGATTCGCCCAAATGCGGCAATTCTGCTTATTGACGAATCCATTGAGGTGAAAATGTGCCTCATCACTGAATATGATTTGAACGCCCATTTTCATAATAAGCCTGAATAACTTTAACGCGTTGCTCGATTGTGTATCTTTCCATGGTTCAAATTGAGTTAGTCTGAAATTGAGAAATGTCAAATGAAATACAAGAACAACTTGACGTTTAGGTGTGGTTCACATTCAACATCGGCCCTTAAAATTTAACCACCCTTTATTTGAATGTATGATTCGTGACTTATGGTTTATTGAGTTTGGTAAAATTATTATCCGACAGCAGCTTGTTTTTCTTGAGGATAGATCAACTGCAACTAATCTCGTTGAACTTGTACATTTTGTGATAAATTGAATTGAAGATGATTTGCAGGTTGATGTGGTATTCACTTATAAAAGCGTTTAATGGAATCTTACATGGGATTGTTTTATCTAAATTGCAGAAAGTCGGTATTCACTCAAATTTGCTAATGTGGTGAAAATCTTATCTTTGGATCGTAAACAGTTTGTTAAGTTCAATGAATGTCTCTCGGGTGAATATAAACCAACATCTGGTTTATCTGGTTCCTCAGGGCAGCCACTAAGGACCGTTGCTATTTCTTTTGTTCATCAATGATATAGTTACCTGCATACTTTCATCAAAATTTTTGTTGTATGCGGATGATATCAAGATATTTATTGAAATTGATAACGCAACTGACTGTGCAGGTCTTCAGGATGATTTGGATACATATTTTGTGTGGATTTAATAAATTGGAGCTAACTGTTGGAAAATGTCAAGTTAGGAGCTTTCATCGAAAGAAAAGAATTTTACAAATTGCAATATGATGAAAATTTCAATTTCAACTTCCAATACTACGACGAGGCCGCCACTAGATTTTCTTGTAAAGTAATGCAGTTTTCAGTAATATTTAGATAATTTTATATAATAATGTAGGTTATGGGATAAAGTTTTTCCTTGTCATTCATCATAGAAATTTCCCAATGCCTGTTCTCAATTTTACCACAAAGACAGCATTGTTTTGCATATAAGTGCACATATTTTTCAGATATTCTCAGATAAACCATCATAGGCCCCAAGCAATCCACCGATTCTACCGATGGGTTATATCATAATCTTGAAAGAAATTTAGAAATAAGCGATGTTACTTGTGATGTACATTGCTTAGTCCTGGAATTTCACCAGGTTTTTCTCATAATGTGATAAACTGCAATAGTTTTCGCATTTTGAACGATTACCTTAATTAAATTCATATAAGGCATGATGCAGCCACTTATCGTTTGCCGGCCATAACTTTGCTTTGCGAGGTGGTTGATTTCTTAAAACTTTAGCTTTCCAATCTTATCCCTATTTCCTTCGATACAATTGCTAAAAATTTCTCATGGTAAGGAGAGTTTTTCCTTATTATGTGCGATTGTAAGACGTTTTTTCGCTTTCTTTTAGGCTATATTCTGCCGTTTGACGGCAAGACGACACTTTTTATCAGACTAATCATTTCTGGGTTTAATATTTACCATACTTAGAGGTGCCTGGCAGCACCGTCAACTGAAGATTTCAATTCCTCCCATAGAGCGGTCACATCGTGAGAACAGTGATTGGCTTCCATAATGCTACTGCTAACAAGATTCCAATAAAGTGCTTTATCATCTCCGTTTATCAGACCTTCACAGTTGAAACATAAGGGAGGTTTTCAGCATTGTAGTAACCATAACTGACATAATTAATGGCTGCAAATTTTGCAGCCAACCGATAAGATTTCATATCTTAGATGACACGAGACTTTCTCTTAGCGCATGACCGCATGACTTTCTCTTAGATTTGACTTCGAGGCGTCTTACGACGGTCGGTTCATGTCTTCTTGCAAGAAGATGTAGATATATTTTTATAAGGAAAAAATGTGCTAGCCATAATGAGATCATGCGCTATCGCATATTTGCAAAGTTCATCATTTTTTCTCATTATCAGTCGCTTGATCGTGTTGGGAATACGAACCTATGTTTCCACATAAGTCAGTGACACATAAGTGCATTGAAGTTATACAACTCGATCCAAATGTAGGTATAATTTTCCTAAACATACAAGTTCCTTTAATGTGCAATACGAGTTAAAGGTTTCGCCGGTTGGTGGAATCAAATGCTGGTTTGGAATTGATGTAGAGCTGATGCATGCTGGTGTTGTACTCCGAACTTTACTTTAAGACTATCCTGACAGTACCGATATAAGATTAGTGATTAAACGGTTTTTGACCCAACCGTTTAATCCGTCCGAACTGATACTCTTCAATGATTGGGTAGAACGTTAGCAAATACTTTGAAACAATGTTTAAGAAGGCTTTTATTTAGGTTTTGAAAAAAAATCTGCTTTACCGGGAGAATATCAGATTCATTTGTTCCCATAAATTCCGTTTCATCATTCTTGTCTCGGTTGGGTAGTGAATCTAGTTATTAGTAAGATTTTGAACAAAGCTGAAATGGTAAAGTCCCTCTATAGTTTCCGTTAAGCAAATGATTGTTAATTTTCCAGCATATATAGCCATTCCATTTAGCGGTAAATAGTGTTGCTCGTTAGCCACTATAGTACCATTCCTTACGATTTCTTGGTATTCAGCACTGGGTTGAAATGTAAAAAGATATAAACAAAAAAAAAACCGTAAAAATAATGTGGGGGCGCATACCCTGGAATTGTGACAGATCCGCAAAAAAAATGGAAGACAATTTAAATATAAAGCGCGAATTAATCCGACAAATACTTTGACTTTAAAATGTCGGCCTTCAAGAAAAACAAAATACATTTGCTTACATATGCCAAAAAAGAAAAACGCAAAGCTAGATAACAAATTTATTAAGCTTGAAGTTTTGCAAAATGGTGTTGGTCTTGCGGTTTCATTAAAGGATGTCAAAAGAGGTACTTCATTTGTTTTTATCGCTAACGGTGTTAAGGTAAACACAAAGTATTACTTAGAAAAGGTTTGGCAAATATCCATGCTGTCATTCATGCTGCGTTTAATATCCAATTTTTGGCCGTTGATTTTTTAACAGCGTAGAAAATTCTAAACGTAATAATTCTTACATTTTATGTTTTGTCAGGAAAAATTGTTACGGTGAAAGTTTGGAAACGTATTGAAAGGATTTTTTTAGAGACTTTAAATTGAAATAAAACACAGACAAATGTTTTTAATATCCATTAAATTGTGACTCTATTTGACAGATAATTATATGATATTAATAATTTAATATTACTATGGGCATGCAACCACTGCGACAGACGCGTACATGACGTAATCTGAAGGTCCAATTTTTAAAAACACTTCACAGTAAATCAGGCTATATTTTGACAATAATGCGTCTATTGTTGGCTTCCGAGTATTCAATTGTTTAAATAGTATATCGGCGTAGACATGCGACTTGACGTATCCCCAGAGAAAATAATCTAATGGCGTCAAATCGCCGAACGCATTGGTCATTTAAAAGGTTCATTTCGTGAAATTAATCATTCGTAAAATATTTTTTTTTCTAAAATGTTAGTAATCACGGCTGTGAAGTTTTCCACAAATAACAAAAACTGTATGTGTATTGGTAATTTATTTTACAGTAGACTAAAACATTGTTATTTCACTATGATAATAAGGTAACTCGAACTATCTTTAGAAAAAAAATTATATTCCAATTAAATCTTAAAAATTTTCGATTCGTATTAATCCTAACTACAGCTAAAATATATTCACTTCAACAATAAAAACAATAATAATTCGAATAACTTTCAGTAAAAAAAAATTGTATGTTAATAAATATATCACAGTTAGGGGTTCACTGTATCAAAGATTGGCCAATTTACAGAGGTTTCTCAAGTAAGTGGCATACATGGATAGTATTTTTAATTGGTTACACTTCGAATGCCGACCCGTATTAAGTATTAAGTACTGTATGTTATATATTTAATTATTTATCTAGTATTTTATTTCAAACACCTCTACCGTGGGGACTAGACGCTGTTTGACCCCGAATCTACTAATGAAAATACGATTAATGACAATTTTGGTCCGCGAGTGGTATTTTATTTCCCACCTGCCCGCCGGCGAGCCGGTTATGGATTCCCTCTATCCGCCACCTGAGGACGCGCCTGATGGGAGATCTCTAACTCCACACAGGTGTGTTTGTGTGTGTGTGTGTGTTTTTGTGTGTGATTTTATTTGATGTAGATATTTAAGTATGTATGTGACTGCGATTTGTCTATTTTGATATTTATGGTTATTGGTTGACATATTAATTTTATTTTTTTGTGTAAAACAAAATTGCAGGATTGACACGAGCCTGGTCTGTTGTTGCGGTAGAAAATTTTTTAAGGTCATCATATATTTCCCAGTTGTTATTCGGTCTCTTAATAATGGCGGTGTAGTGCTTTAGTGACTAATTGTAACTTATAATCGCTTTAATATATAAATTATCTGTATCTAATTTAATAATTTGTTGAATATCGAATATATATCGGAAATTTGTTGAATATCGTTGAATAACCGTCGGTCCAACATACTATCCAACTTACTACCTGATTTCCATTTTGGTTTTTTGTCGATTCTTTGTAAAAAAAATAAAATTTTGTTGTTTTCTTGCATAATTACCCCTTCTTTTTTGTTTTCCATTGCAAAGCGAGGTTGGCTTCTTTTAGCAAATTCATTAAACAAAAATCAAGGAATTTTGTTCAACAGGAAAATAATTGTACATGCATTATGCACATGTTCCATAAATACCTAAATAAAATGAAATATGTAGGTTTCTTTTTCTTTTCAAAATAATAACTGCGCAATATGAAATATAAACGCGCAGGTTTTAATCGCGCAATATGAGGGATGCCTATAAATGAAATGAATAACGAAATATCGTCAAACAACAAGGCACACCTCCATGTTGAATGGAATTTCTATCCAACTTATTACTATTATTATTTTAAGCCAAATCACCCGAAGAACCATCACGTACCACCCCTAAAACCCACCAACCACATTGAACCAGCACTAAACTTTCTCACCACCAATTCCCTACCCGAAACAGCTCGAACACTAGATATCCTTCTCGTAGTACAGTCAATGATTGTGTGATGTAATTTTGGCCTATTCTCGGCGAAGAGCAATATTTAAGGCGTCAACCGTCTCATATTTGTTAGTTAATACTTTAGCATGCAGAAATAATTCATTGGGTTTAAGTCCGTTGCAGTCACCGCGGCCCAACCCATTACTGATTCAAGCGCTTGCTTTCGCAGAGCAATTCGCTGATCTAATACGTCTTTTGATTTGTAACGGCCAATCTTTGATACAGTAAACGCATAAATTATTTAAATTTGCTTGATAAATTATAAGTTACCAAGTCATCCACAAAAGGGTTAACCCCATCGTATGGAGATTGGACTACTTTTATTTTGTAGAACAAGTCATCATCTAACTATCCATGTACGCCACTTACTTGAGAAACCTCTGTAAATTGGCCAATCTTTGATATAGTGAACGCATAAATTATTTAAATTTTCGTGATAAATTATAAGTTACCAAGTCGTCCACAAAAGGGTTTACCCCATCGTATGGAGATCGGACTACTTTTATTTTGTAGAACAAGTCATCATCTAACTATCCATGTATGCCACTTACTTGAGAAACCTCTGTAAATTGGCTAATCTTTGATACAGTGGAATTGAGCTAATTTTATTTCGTAGAGAAAGTTTATATTTAAAGCAGTGTATGATTTGTTTTTGAGAAAGATTATTTTAATTTAATTTAAGCCTTCCTTTTTTAATATTATATTTCAATTTTACAAATTTGTTTAAAATATTACAACATAAATATGTAAAAAATACTCGTTAGTATTATAATTTGTAGGTATTTATGTACCATGTAAACTTAAATTGCTTTTGCCCACTAATTTATCTATACATAGACAATTTTTGTTTTTTCCATAAATCTTGTATACGTATATATTTTTGAATTTGTGGAATTTTGTGGAAAACTTCACAGTCGTTAGTAATCAAATGTTTCTGAACCGCTCACTGTTGACTGTAACGTTTTGACCATCATCATTTTACTAGATGAAAAAGTGATTCGATAATGGCTTATGAATTATGATCGCACAAAATGTGGAAATTCTATTTATTGACATAGCCATTTAACCAAAAGCGGGCCTCATCACTGAACAACATTTTCAAATGAAATTGTAGATCAAATGTAACAATTTGTAAACTTTGCTCCGGCTTGAGTCTATTTATGATGAATTGTTTAGCCAAACTTATAGCTCAAAACAATTGAGAACTATCAAATCGGCTGACAAAAAACAATCTTGTCAATTTAAAGTTAAAAAAAAAATACCTTTTATTTACCAAACAGTAAACTTTAACAGTAACAGTACTCTTGGCTCGTATACATTGATTAAATAAAATTTTTAGATTCCCAGTGCTCTTTATGGACAACCCTTTATATAAATTATGTATCTTCGGATAAAACTTTCCGAAAGAGGATAATGTTATGTAGATGAGAAGCAGTAGCACGATTCTAATAATAAAATTACTGTCAGCACTATAAGCACTGTGTGCTCAATATTTGTCGACGAATATTTCGAATTTTTAATATTTTAATTTCGTCTGGATTTTATTTTATCGTACCTACCTATATATAAGATTTTCGTTTCGCAACAACTTCCCCACACATCAACAAAATTTGACAAATATTAAAACTTTTATTGTTGTTAATTTGATTCGGTTTGTTGTAAATTGAATTTTAGTTTGCGGTATTATAATTTCTCAAGTGATTGTTTTGCTTGTTGAAATATACGTGTACATCTTGTATAATCTATACCTTTAAATTGAAAAGTTTTTGTGTTTTTTTTTTCACAAGAAAAACAAACAAATTTACAAGAAACGAAACATCTTGTTTGAAACCTATTTATCGATTGTATCTTCTTGTAAAAGTTTTGTTTTTGGTTTGTTTATGCTAAAGTTTTTTTTCCAACATTTATCTTAAATTAAATACAGTAAACATCTCAAGTCGATGATGATGACGACGGCGGTGGTAACGACGAAGAAACAGAATATATATATATATATATATATATATATATATATATATATATATATATATATATATATATATGTATATATATATATGCATAAGAAAACATTCTATACGAACAAATTTTCACATTTTTTCTGTGTGTTTAACTTAAGTTCGGAAAACGTGTTAACTCAAACCAAATAATTTTCCAAATTAAAACCATCAAACCATAATTTTTTTTTTATATTTACTCTACTATTAGTTCTATGTTGGTACTACAATTTTCTTCTTCTTCTTCTGCTTAGTTTTTGTGTACAAAAAGTCTTTATTTATACATTTATCGAGTCTTTATGTGTTTTACGAGAAGTTTTTCTATTACTCTGTGTATTATGGTTTTAATTTGAATGTAACAAATTGAATAATTTATTAAATGGTTGCTGTTTACTATGATGTTTGGAATGTAAATATAAGCCGAGTGAGTGAGTAAATTGAAAAAGTTTTCTCTTTTTCGTCTTGTTTTGATTGAAAATGTGACATGAGTAGTTTAACGATTGGGATGTTAAAAGCATATACATTTCAATTGGTAAAAGTTTTTTTTTTTAAACTTTAGATTTTGGCATCTGGTACATATCCTTTTTGTTCAACATTTTAAAGTTGGAAATTTTTCATTTATATAGAGTTAAAAGTTAACTGTGGAGTTCTGTAAATTTTTGCTATGTAGTGTAAGAAGATCTGATGCCAATTTATTTGGTAATTATGACAATGTACGGCAACATTTAATAATTGAAAGGTTTGGTTAAAAGTCGATTGCTCAAAGTTCTATGGTTGACCATCGTCTCCTAATGTATCAAGGAGCTACTGTTTTTATTTCAAAATTGATTTACCAAGTTGTTTTGCTTCTGCTAGCACAGATCTTCTTTAAGTCATTGCTGGTCTTCCGACTTTCCTTTTCTTTTAATAGTTCCAGTTCAATAACATTCTTGTAATGTCACTTGATAATTCAAGTGTGTGACCATTTTATTTTCTATTCCGTTTCATATTATTGTCTCAATGCCCAACTGCTTTGTGTTCTTGTGCATTTTTATTTTTCTAATGATGTTCGGCAGAAAGCACTTCAATATTCGTCGTAGACTCTTATTTACGATCTACTGTAGTTTCTTTATGATTTGTTCCGCATATTTTTAGTATGTACTAATCTTACACATGCGAGATTAACTTTCTCATTTTAGACTTGCGAGACAGAACAGAAGCATTTCCGATTCTATGTTATATGTTACCCGCATATTTTGCTTCGTTTTTGCGTTTATTTATATATTCCTCTGTCCTACTTGTTTTTACTATTGTGTATAGGCAAGATTCATTTACATCTTCAATTTGTTGATTGATGTGAATCGGTGAGTTTTTATTCGAGTTGGTTTCCCTATGATATTTATCAATAAGCCAAATTTGTTAGCTATATCTGAAAGCTTTTGTGCACTTTTTGCTTCATGTCAGAGTATTTGTATGTGAAAACTGAGCAGGCTTACATCATCTGCGTAATTCATTTTATTGGGTTTATCCATTGAATGCTGGGTGATAACTTATCTAATGTTCCCATTGTATATTGAACTCCGTTTCTTCCCGATTCATTTATCATATAAGAAGGAATAATATCCTTGGGATTCAGTTGCAGATGTATAAAGCGTTTGAATATTGCATTTATGTTGTCTGTTTAAGCAGCATTATTGTACTTTTTCTGATCTATGACTCCTATAATTTCCCATTCCGTTGGTAGATAGTTGACACCTGGGCTAAGACTTGACCAGCAGTTATGTATAAAAATGGTTTTTTGATAATTTTGACACTATCCTTTCTTTGATTGATTTAATTGACTGCTTCAGAAGCTTTGAAAATTGTCTCCGCATGTTTTCTTCGATCTCTTTTTGCTATCATTTTTACTTGATGTGCTGTGTCTATCTTCATACAAGCATTTCACTTTTGCGTTTTTGCTGATATGCAGAATTGTTCCGTATTGACGGCGTTTTTCAATTTTCTTCTATTATCACTGTTTTGATTGTATTCCTGGTAGCCGATTTCGTCGGAGACAGTCTTGATATAGCTACTTTAGTTTGGTTTCATCGTTGTTCTATACTGCGATGGCTTATTTTCTATATTATGTATACATTGAGTTAGAGCGTTCCTTCTATTTAACTTAGAGTGTTCCAATGGGGCTGGTTTTATTTAAAACTGTGGTATTACTATAGTTGATGATTGATGTGAGTGAAGTGAGGAATTTCATGTTGTTAATTACATGGCTTTTTTGATTTTTTGGCTCTGCCGTCCTGTTTTGTCCAGTGTATATGGATTTTTGAGTTAACCTACAACATTTGAACATCTGATTTGTGATGCAGAGGTCGACGAGTCGTTTTCAAAGACATTTCAACCCATGATGGTTGTTAAGTCAGTGTTGTCTTTTCTAATTTTAACATTAAAATCTCATGGCATTATTTTGATTTCATTATTGTTCGTTAGTGCTATTGTATCTAAATAATTACACTGTGCACTTGTGTGTTACATAACTGATTTACTTTGGCATACTGTTAATTGTAAATTCTTTTTCTATACCGATAATTTACAACTGTATAATGGTGAAAAGTTTACAGAATGAAAAGATTAAGTTAAGTGACTTAATGAACATCTTAAATGTATTTTGCTTTAAGCCAAAGTTGTTTAATATAAAAGTTAAATTATTTTATTTTAAAGTTCAACTTCTTTAATTTAAAAGTTTTTTTGGTTAATTTTAAAGTTAAATTCTTTAATTTAAAAGTTCAGTTTCTTTTAATTAAAAGTGAATATAAGTTAATTTAAAAGTGTAATTTACCGACAGCTTTCCATTGGAAAGGCTTATATTTAAATCTAATATAAAGTAAATAAATCACTACAGTAATTGGTTTTCATTGTAATTTCGCACAAAATCGAAGACATTTTTACCCAAGATGATTTCTTTAGATCAGTGTTGTCTGTTTCAATTTTGAATTGAATTCTTCCTGTGCATTTGTGCTATTGTTGTTTGCAGCTGCTCACAGAATTAGTCTTTTGTTGTTGCATTTGCACCTTTGATTGATGGAACTGTAGCACTGAATTAAGGTTGTGTTTTTCATTTTTGAATAAAATCTTGCTTTTATTGATCTACTACTTAATGGATTCTATTCCTCCAATGTTTTCTTTGCTTTAGTAATTATTACTTTGCGAAACGATACACGAACACCACGGTGTACCCTCTTCTTTCGAGAGAAGACTTAGAACAACAATAGTTTGAATACATATGTTATCATTCGATTTTTGATTTAAAAAAATTGCATTTTAGTGATATTGGTATATATGACTTTTTATCATTATTTTTTTATTTGGCTTTAAATCTCGATTACTTCTATAGTGATCTTTAGCTCTCACCAAAGCAGTGTCTAAATCTGACGTATCTTAATCTAAATATAACATTGGTGATGTGTAGAATATTACGTATCGCTTTGTATGGTAATTCTTGTATAATTTGCCCTGATATTAAATTATATCAGCTTTTTTCGCATTAACATTTTTTATTTCATTTTAAAGCTCACAATACGTAACAGCTTGTATTTCAAGACCATTCAATCTGTATATAAAAGTAACATTGTCATTTACAGTTTTTCTATGAGAAGTGGTTGAAATGGTTCTGCGAGGTGTCACGAAAACAGATCAGAATAATTTCTAATAAGTGCTGTCAAATTTGTTGTTCTCTTTATCGCTTTATTCCTTCTTATACATAGTATTCAGTGTTATTTAGACCAGTTAGTGAAGATATATAAGCACACCGGTAGCATTTATAGAAGCAACTGCCCCTTTTAACCCACATCAGTATATCCCTTTTGGAGGAATTTGACAATTAATAAACATATGACCAATGTCATCACAATTATAGCAGATTGGATTATAGGTAGGTCTTAGGGTTTTCAATACGAGATGAGAATTGCTGGGTGGGCTCGACCGAGTGTTGCAACTCTGAAACTGAGTAGTCAATAGTGTTCTCAGGAATAATCGAATTATGTTGCTTGTTGTTATAATTCTTACCACCATGGTCTACCCACAACTCATTGACTGTGCGTTTATAGTTCAAAGAATTATTCGACAAAATCTCTTAAAGATTTCTTCCCAAGCCACACAACTTTTAATCAAATTGTTGATATTGGAAAACTGCCTATCCATTACATGATATTGGAAGGCAAGTTTCATGTTAGTCATGAGAAGCCGAATAACATTGTAAAGTTAAATCCACACACTGTGAAAAAAGTCGAGGAAGCCTCCATTTGGATACTGTTAGCGTGACTCTACTGCTCTCCTAATCTCAAAGTTAGTTCAACGATCCTTAAACCTATCTTTAAGATCCTTCCTTAAATTGAACCATGAAGCATTAGGGTGATGTTTCCTATATATCCAGTACCATTGCAAGGCTACATTTTTTAGAACGGTATTTATCTCGAGCATAAGGAGTTCAGGCGATAATTTCAACGATGAAGCGACAGTGTCAAGTTGAAAGAAAAACTAATCAACAGTAATACCTAATGGAGACCCAATATAAAAAATGGTAAAGAAGCTGCTGGTCTGACATATAAATAATATTAGAAGGCGTCTGTGGAACTTTGACATTTAGGTTTTCCTCAGGAACTGTAGGTTTAATCGTTTGGTTTTTGACTTGATTAATAACAAAACTATTTGGCATAGTTTCATCTTTGAATTCGTGAAGTTAAATTATTTTCATTTCGTGGTTGTCATTCTGTAGAGCCAATACGAGTTGGGTCGAAGGTAAACTGCCTAATGTTTCTTCGGTAGGCGTATATCGAGCAGATAATTATGCTTGGAAATCCTCTTGTCTTCTATTTATTATCTGGAGCTGGTCTGTTAGCTGATTTAACTTGGATATAACAACAAACGACCAATCAACGAACAGGGTAGGTATAGAATTATAAAATGCTGTCTGTAGGCTACTGAAGCTTGGTTGTTGAAGCCTTGTATAATCAGGAGCAATGGTTGGTACTGAAGATTGATTTTTATCCCAATTTTCAATAACATTATTTGGAGATATCGCAATAGCTGATTGAGAACTACTTTCTGGCAAATAAACTGGCTACTGGAAGTATTTGCTTTTTATTAATCTCAATCGCAGCTGGGACACTTCTATGGATTCATTCAATTTGTCTTCTCTTTCCAATTATAACTCTAATGAAGCAAGCAAGTTCTGACAGGATTGTAGTGTGACTCCAGCTGGGCCTTCATAGGTGAGAGAAATGGTAGCACGTCTCAAACGACCACGAACATGCATCAATCAGGAAGCAATCTCTTGGGATTTAGAAGCTTGCTTATCCGAAGGTATGGAATGTAATTCTGTTATTCTGAGTTGTAGTTGTAACAACTTCATGCAAAAAGTATTAATTTCAATATCAGGTGCACTTTTTTCAGAGCTAATATCACACCTGTTTTTGTTCGAGCTGTGGTTTGTTAGAGCAAACATTGCATTGTATTTGGAGAAACCGATGAAATCCCCCAAAGTTCCAATTCGACCTCAATTTCATCAGGTTTTAGAATAATTATGTCCATATTTAGGAATTTATATTTCAGTAACAAAAATTCCTAATGTTTAATAAGTAAACCTGGTAAACTTTTTTTTTTGTTTCTGAACCCTGCAATCTTTTGAGGGGCCGAAGCTCTCCCAACTCTTTCGCGGTTAATTTGTAGAGTCTTGCCTTACGCCGTCACCAGCCAAATCGAGGACGCACGAATAGAGGTTCGATTTCAAATCCATGTGCACATTGCATTGCTTCAGCCAGCCTATAGTACAGGAGTATAGTTTGACATGGACGATGGTTCGGCCCATGGATTATGCACTCCAACAGAGGGTCATAGTTGTGTTCATAATCAGGTGATGAAAAATCCCTTTTGCAACCCTCCTCCATTGGGATTCGAACCCGGTACCTCCCGTCCCAAACACCGCAGCTTTAACCACTGCGCCAATTGTTCGGTAACCTGGTAAACTTAAGAAATAAAAATGAATTGAACAATTGTTCAATTTGGCAAAGCAAAAAAAAAATCAAACAATTGACGATATTACCATAAATTCAGATAAATTAAGTCGAAATTTATAGGTAATCAAACTTCGTAGTGCATAATTTTAAATCTACGTCTGTATAAATGAGTAAGAAGAAAAAATAAATTAATTAATTATCCACTATATTACTTTACATTTTAACTAAAAATTAATTAATAAAATTAAAAAAAAAAAAACAAATATAAACAAAATTTAAATTAACTTTTATATCAAATCTAATCAGACAATTATATCTTTAATTAATAATGTTAACGGTGAGGATGAACTAAGGGCGTGCTTTAAGGTGACAAGCATGAGGCATTTTGGTTTTTAAGGAAAAAAAAATCAAATTTATGAGACTAAACTTACAATTTACAGAATCCATAATTTACACAGTTCACGCTGGATATATTATGTGTATTCGGTAAATTATTAAAAACCCTGTGGCATACACAACTTTACATTATAAAGTCCAACTCATTTGAGAGGAAATTATGCAACAAGCTGTATTACCATTGCTAAAGAAATACATGTAATGATCAGAAACTGTTTTTTTTTTTTTTTTGTTTATATAATTATTTATTTTTAGCTAAAAGTATTTATAATAAGATGAATAAAGAATATTACAAAAAATTTCAAGAACAATTATGGTTTAAAAATTGGTCGCTGATCCTTTGGGATTCTCTCTGGTCGCTGATGCTTTAGAATTTCAGACCATTTACATTATAAAACATTTTAATGTTTGAATACATGTTTTTTTTATGAAAAATTCTAACTTATTATATAAAATAGAATGGCTTAAAAATTAGCTAGAAAAACCATGCCATTTTGAATGTAAAATTGTTATATATAAATTAAATAGAAAAGAAAAAAAATAGTAGAAGAATAAACTAAACTAATATAAGATTAAATTTTAACTTAATCTAATTCACTGTGTAACCACCAGTATTTTTAGTTTTGTGTAGAACATTTTTGGTTATCTATTCTTTTGAAAGATGTGCTGTATCTTGTGTGCATTTCACGATTGGAGAATTTTCTTGCTTTGAAACTTTTATCGTTGTCCTTTTAATATGGTATATGATTGGAATTTGTTGTGAATTTTGCACAGTTGGGCGTGTAAATTACACAATGTAATTTACTGGGTTTTTTACATGTAAAATGTATGTAAAATGTAAACGATTATTTTATACATACTGTAAAATATAAATCAACTTTTTCATTACAATTATCGCCATCTGTTACCAAATCTCTTAATTAAAGAAAAATTGACTATATACTACAGTGTAGTGTATTTGTGTTTATTTATTGTGATATTTGTACATATGTATAAATGTAAAATAAAGTGCAACTTTCCTATGATAAGAAATATTTTGACAATGAAATCTTGACACCTGCTATCAATAAATGTAATTTGATGAACGCTTCGTTTTTCGTGAGAGGAGTTAGCATATGGAATTCCTTGAATGGTAACTGCTGGGTTTCAAAAAGAATATTTTTCCCAAATTTAATTATTAATGTATCAATCAATTTATCTAGTATTAATTCTATGGTAAGGTTAGTATAATGGTATTGCTGCAAACTTAGGTTATGAAAAATTATTAATTGTAATTAGAGTAAGAAAAATTAAATTGAATTAATAAAATTCACTACAGTTCCACGCTTAAATTCGATAATCATATTCGCTACCTCTTTACTACACTGGACATCAAAGGCATAATGCATAGGCATTTTATCGAATGGATAGAATAGGGCTAGTAATTTCAGGCATACATTTATTTAATGAGGGTGAGACGGGTAGTGATAATTTGGTTGATTTTGTCCTGTTTGAAATTAATAAAGATTTAAATTTAAAAGCCAGTCAAACGAATATAGATTCACTTGATTCATTTCACTGCAGAGAATTATTTTATTTATGATTAAACGTCAAATTGCAATTAGTTTTCCGCTACATATCGAAAGAAATATGCACTCTTAAAAATATTTTATTTTAGTTTATTCAAATGTAGCTAGATGGCACTATGCCACTAGTTGTTTATTTTGTCAAATATAAGAACTAGTTTAAGACGTAAACAGATGGCATTGTAGAAGGATAAGTGATTTTTATAGTCTCAATGTAGATAACTAAAAGTTGAAAATAATTATGATTAACCATTTAAATAAAATGTTTAATTGGATTTTCTAATGCAAGTTATTCTTATAAACAAATGTTTGTATCATTTATTCAATATTTTAAATTATTTCTGGACGGATTCTCGTTTTTTAAATATAATTTACATATTTTTGTAAAATACACATTTTTTTTTTGTAATATACGTTATTTACATGTAAAATGGAGAAAACGTTTTTTACATGTAAAACGCCCAACCCTGGAATTTTGAATGAATCCAATGCTGTCTAAATATGTGAAGGCTTCGGGTCCTGAAATATTGTTGATTTTGATGTTCTTTTGAATAATTTTGGTATCGGTGTAGTGTAGGCCAAAAACTAATGAATTTTCGAAATGGTTTGTTGTTCTTGAAATGTGGTTTCGTATTAATTTTATTATAAATAGATTGATTCGGTCCGTTTCGAAATTTTCGTATTGGATTTGATTAGAAATATATTGTAGATAACCAGTTCCGGCTTTACGGAACCGGCCGTTACAATGTCGTATGCAACCTCTTTCAAATTTTCAAATATTTTCCATTTACCTCGCGCTATAATTAAGCCAGATTAGGCATCCGTACGTGATGATTGGTCGAATAATGGATTGGTAACAAATTCTTTTTACTTTTGAATCCAAAAATCTTGAGTAAAATATTTTTGAGTGAAAAGACTTTTCGCTTTTTTCATATAGCATAATTGATCTAGGTGAATGCCGAGATATTTAACTACGGTTTTTTGATTGATGATACGATCATTTATTAATATATCCAAAGATTTTTAGTTGCGTTTGGTATCATTTTTCGCAAGTTGATATGGTATTCTGAACAGAATTGTTTCGCATTTCGTTTCGTTGATTTGGAGCTGCCATTATTTTAAGTAATTTATTGTAAAATTGACCCTACATTGTAAAATTTTTTGTAGTTCTCTAATTTTTGAATCTGAACTGTAGATAACTAAGTCATCGGCTTATGCGATGGTTTGAATTTTTTCTGAATTTACAATTTTGTATCAGCAAATCTCTAGTGTAAATGTTGAACAGAATTGGTGCTGTAATTGTGCCTTGTTCTAAACCATTGTAAATTTGGAAAATATTTTTGGAGGTTTCTATCCCTGATGTTGTGATGAATAACATGTCGATTAAAATTTGGGTCCAAGTCGAGATTTAAATTTTTTAATTTGATTATCAAGCCATCCAGCCAAATTGATTCGAACGCTTTTGCCATGTCTAGCATCATCGCTCCAGTGCAATTATTTTTGTTGAGATTCCGACAAATGTTCGAAGTTAATTTTGTTGCTGTATGAATCATAGAGTGACCATGTCTAAAACTGAATTGATTGTTTGTTTGTTTGTTTGTTTATTTCTATGCAATCTGTTTTGGGGTCGAAGCTCACCCAACTCTTTCGCGGTTAATTAACGTTCTACTTTACGCCATTACTAGCCAAATCGAGGACGCGCGAATACAGGTTCGCATTTCATATATCCATCTGCACATTGCATTGCTCCAGCCAGCCTGTACTGGCATGGACGATGGGTCGGCCCATGAATTCTGCACTCCAACGGGGGGTCATAGTTGTATTCATCGTCATCACCGATCGTAATCAAGTGATGAAACATCCCTTTTGCAACCCTCCCCCGGTGGGATTCGAACCCGGTACCTCCCGTCCCAAACACCGCAGCTTTAACCACTGCGCCAATTGCTCGGTGAATTGATTGTCTGGCATGATGTTGTGTTTCTTAATGTGATCTTCGATTTTGTTGTAGATTATTATTTCGTAAATTTTGCTTAAGTTTGATACCAGACTGATTAGCCTGTAATTTTGCGGTTTTTCCTGATCTTTTTTTTTAGGATTGGAAAAATCCTGGCAGTTTTCCAACACGCCGGAAAAGATCTATTGTTTAAAAGGTTGTTAAACATTGTGCATAAGTTTTCAATAATTTTGTTTGGTAGATATTTTTGTTTTTCAGCGTGGTGAGTTTGCTTGATTTGATTAGCGAGTCGTTCAACTATTGTTTCATGATGTATTTTTTCCGAATTTCTTGCTGTTTGGTTTGATGTTCAATAAAGTGTCCAATAATTTCCAAATTTTCTTGAGTGTTGTGACTTGAAATGATATTGTTTGAGCATTGGAGGTGATTCAAATCAATATTTAGATTGGTGGTAGCTGTGGCTTCATTTTTATAAATTTCCAAATGTTCTCGATTTTTATTAGTTTTTGATTTTCTGATTTGGTTAATGGAAGAGAACATTTTTGCGCCTGGTTTTATGGTTTCAAATTTATTTTGCCAATATTTATTTACTTGTAATTTAATATTTTGTTTTATAAGGTCGTTTGTCCTTTTGATTTCCGATCGAAATGTGATAATTTACGTCTAATTTTTGGTTGATATTTTTTAATTTTAATTTTGTGATAGTTTCAATATAATTATTAATTTTGTCGTTTTTAATATTTTTATAATTTGGCACGATATTTTCTTCAACATGGTTTTGTTTCAAATATTTTTGATATAGATTGTTCAGTTTTTTGGCCCAAATTGTCCAGTTGGTGTTTGAAAATTGGTAAATTTTTTGAAACAAATTTTGTTCTAAATGTTCTTCGTTACTTTGTTGAATTTGTTCACAATGAATCACGATTCCTCTGTGGTTGCTTTCGTAGAATTTAGTTGGAATTTCGCCATTAAAATTTGGATATTTAACCGATTGTCCGTGATTGCTAAATCTAAAAAGCTGCCTGAATTTGTAAAGGTTGGATTCTCTGGTTTAAATAGTTTAGCCTTGTAGAACCCACCGTAATCATATTGCCATTTGTTATGGGCAATGCCTCTTGCGTTGCTATTTAAGTTACCCCAACTAGGATGTTTGGCATTGTAGTCACCAGCTATTATGTAGTAATTTTGTTGGTTGGCAAGTTCTAATGTATCGAATAAGTTGGACCATTCTATTTTAAAATTTGATACCGCCTTATTTCTATTTTAAAATTTGATACCGCCTTATTGCTTGGACAATAAATTGATATTATATAAATTTGCTTGTTGTTTTTTAGTTTAATTTTGATAATAGTATTTTCGATGTCTTGAAAATTTTGAAATTTGTTGATTTTGATATGTTCATACTTGATTTTGTGTTTGATTAGTATGGCGGTACCACCACCACATTTTGAATTTCGACGATCTTACCTAATGATGTTGTAATTTTTAAATTCCAAATGATGCCGAAAATTTATTTTAGTTTCACTGATCATTAATACGTCTGGTTGGTGAATTTCTAAAAAATTTAATAAATTTAAACGTCTGACGGTACTTACTATGGAATTTACATTAAGTGCGATGACTTTTAAATTGTTTATAATTTGTTTATTATTTGTAGCAATTGTGATATTAGCTCACTTTGTTGCTGAATAGATTTGAACTATTAGAAATCTTAATATTATATTCCCCTAACAACATCGTTTCCCTTAACTAGTTAACTGCTACTGCAGCCAAGTATGCCACAGACGTTGCATAGCTGATAGTATATTATTGGTTTTAGCTGCCAAATGCATTACACTACTAAATCTTTGTGGTCGTTGATTGGTTGTGAATATGTATTGGAGGTGACTTAAATTTTTTGTGTCGATTTTGGTCTTGCTGAATTGTATCGTCGACCTTTTGATGGTTTCTTGTGTGTTGGTGATCTTCGTTGATGATAAAATTATGTTTTGATGTAGTTTTATTGATTTTTTTTATTTCATTTTTGACCGATTCAAAATCGGTGTTTAATAACGTCGGCATTTCACTGTCATTAACCATGTTGTTTTCGATGTCACATTCATCGTCTAGTTGATCGATTTATAGTTATACTGAAGTCTTCATCAGAATGCACCACAAGAAGCTTGTACAACTGACGCACCCCAATGTTAACACATTTTGAAAAGAGAATAATAACCCTGTATTTTGTTAATTCCAAATTTTGGCCATCAGTTCACTTATCTGCGAGATTACTATGTATAGCTTTAAAAGTTTTTACATAATTTTCTACTTTTTGAAGGTACTGCAAAAGCACAAAGATAAGCGTGCAACTCTTTTGATTGTCTTGGCACTTTAATAAAGTAGTACTTCAATAACTTCTTTAGGTAACTCTTTATTTAACATAACATGTTAAAATGTGAAATGAAATGTCAACGCTGTAATAGATTCAGGGTACGAATGTATACTTCGGACAAAATTTTTATTAACGTCTTTGCTTAATCATGCTGAATTTTCCGTATTTGGAATTTTTGTCGAAATTACTGTATCAATCATAGTCGAATTACTTAGAATATCCTATTCCGATATCCGATTCCTTAACTATTTCCAAACATATCACATTTTATAAATTCAGTTTAGTGTAATAATGCAGTAGGTGTTCGAATTTCTTATCTATGTTTAGTAGATGTATCAGCCAAAACCTTGGCTTTTTAGTTAAAACATTTTTTGTCCCAGTGAAAATCTATAGATTTTCAAACATTTTAACTTCTTTGGCCAGTACTGAGTTCGTTCTATGGGCAAACTTTTTTGATTAGGTAGTGTATCTTGCTATTTTAAATCTTATAAGTATACATCAGATTTTTCTAGAACGGGATATAAAAACTTTGTAGCGCCCATTTTTGTGTGCTTTGGAAATATATTCTACATTTCACCTCTTGCTTTATTAGTTTGCTTAGAAATTACAGTTTCTCTTACTTTATAACGACGGCGGATGTGTCGTTATTTTTATTTATTCAGATTGGGATTTTGTGCAAAGCAAAGCTCAGTTTCGATCTGATGAGGAATCGTAAATAATTTTGTTAAAAATTATTTGTCATCTCATCAGGCCATGGCGACCGAGTGCTATGTGTAATAGCTACTTTACGCTCTATATATATTTATGTACAATGTACATGTAGCGTTAGCGAATTATATCGAATTGCACGAAATATCTGAATAATTTTAATTGTGTGTGTAGCGATGGTCGCTACAGTACTCCTCTGCGAGTGATTGTTCTTACTCTGAATGAAGTGATACCGTAAGAATATGACGTGCTTATGTTAAGCTTACTCTTGGTGAAAGCCATCGCGAAGTCATCGGGAATTATTGGCAATATATCTATCTATAAAACACTTTAGATATTTTGTAGAAGGTCGAGATTTTACCACCTACACCGATCACAAACCTCTGACTAGAGCACTTCAGTCTAAAACTGAACGTAATCCTAGACAAGCACGACATTTGGATTACATCAGTCAGTTTACCACGGATATTCGACATGTGAAAGGTAAATACAATGTCGTGGCGGATACATTATCCCGCACGATCGATAACGAAGCGGCAACAGACAACAATCAAACAAACACAATCGAAACAGTTGAAGCAAATTTCGACTATCATACGATAACTCAGGCACAAAAAGCAGACTTAGAACTTCAGAATTTACTTTCTGGTTCCGAACGTCGCGCTAGTTCAAGCAATTATAAACTAGAGCTTTTTAAAATGCCTCGCTTTCAGATATACTGCGAAACATCAACAGGAAACAATCGTCCATATATCGCAGAGTCACTCCGTCATACAATCTTTGAAGCTTTACACAACATTTCACATCCCGGTATCCGCGCAACTCGTAAACTGATTACTGCTCGATACTTCTGGCCTAGTATAAACAAAGACATAAACCACTGGACACAATCTTGTTTATCCTGCCAAAGTTCGAAAGTCCAAAGGCATACAAAGGCGCCTTTGGGACAATTCGACATTTCATCAGGTCGATTTGAACATATTCACATGGACATTGTGGGACCTCTTCCACCGTCCAATGGATATACATATCTTTTAACCTGTGTCGACAGATTTACTCGATGGCCCAAAGCATATTGCATGAGCGATATGTCAGCACAGACCATAGCCAAAACATTCGTAGACAATTACATTTCCCGATTTGGTGTTCCGCTTGAAATCACGACCGACCAAGGAACGCAATTCGAATCCAAACTATTCGTCGAATTAACGAAACTTCTGGGATCTCATCGCATACGAACAACCGCTTATCACCCTCAAGCGAATGGCATGGTCGAACGATTGCATCGACAGCTTAAAGCTGCACTCCGGGCTCGAGGCAATACAGTAAATTGGAGCTCAGAAATACCTATCGTTCTACTTGGTATTCGAGCCACGGTTAAAGAAGATCTTAAGTGCTCATCAGCCGAGCAGGTTTACTGTCAAACTATCAAACTATCAAACTGCCCGATGAGTTGTTTATCGAAAATCCTTTGTCACCTCAATCATCAACTGACACAGTCATTGACCAACTACGCAGCAATATGCAAAATCTTGTCCCCTCTGCAACACGACAACCTACTCAGAACGATATATTTGTTCCAAAATCGCTCGAGAAATGCGATTTCGTTTTTATGAGAGTAGACAAGATTCGCACTGGATTTCAACCTCCTTACGAGGGACCATATAAAGTGATAAGAAGATTACGACGACACTTTGTTATTTTGATAAAAGGAAAACAACAATCAGTGTCTATCGATCGCCTAAAACCTGCGTACGGAATACTGTGTTCTGCTGATAGAATTACAGCGTCCTCAACAAAAAAATCCGTTCGCATCAATGACCACATCACTTTTTCATAGGGCCTTTCAACTGCGTAGGGGGTACTGTAGCGGTTAGAATTATTCATATTTAAATAATTCAACACCGCACAACACTTTCACTTTAATTGACTTAGGCGACAATTAATATTATTGCAATTGTGCGTTGTAACAATGTCATTTAATCTTAATCATTACACTGCCATCTATATTCAGAATAATTATGTTTTTTGTCTCCACTCATCTTACAACAACAAAACATAATTCCGTATTTTGTGCAGTGGACAAATGAAAGTCAAACAGGGTGACTCTTCATAATTGGTGCACATTCATATTGATATGCGTTTGGTCAATATGAAAATCAGAATAAAATGCATCACCCGTTTTTCTATTGCGCTCGTTGGCTATGGCAATAAAAAACGGGACAATCAAAAATATCGGTCTTGTGGGGTAGGAGAGCAAAGAAGAATGTTAGTTAGTAATAAAAAACGAATCAGTCAGTGGTGATGTTCACAGTGGTGATGTTCAAAATTCATAACTAATAAAAATTGTATTAATATTATATAAAAAAAAAAGATCAAATTCTAATTAATAATAAACCTAACAAAAAAAGAAAAAAAAATTATAACGACGGCGGTTGACGTCATTATTTTAATTATTCAGATGTAGATGTTGTGCGAAGCAAAGCTCAGTTTCGATCTGATGAGGAATTTAATTAAAAATTAATTGTCATCTCATCAGGCCATGGCGACCGAGTGCTATGTGTAATAGCTACTTTTTGCTCTATATATATTTATGTACAATGTACATGTACCGTTAGCGAATTATATGGAATTGCACGAAATATCTGAATAATTTTAATTGTGTGTGTAGCGATGGTCGCTACAACTTCCAACATGTTTGAGTTGCTTGTTTTATCTCCATTGATAGTATGTTCGATTTAATTGCATAAACAGTTTAAGTGTTCGATTCTGATATATTTTTCATGCCCTTTAAATAAAACCACTTAATTTTTAAAAGCAAAGCAACTGGCTTACTTTTATTTCTTTGATGAATCAGTGTTTCAGAGTTTCAGGCCAAATGGCGCTTCTGACAGTTTTTAGTTTTTTAGACTAATATTAAGACTCCAATGGCAATTAAATATGTTAATGATTTGGTTGCGACATTTGAGTAATTTTGACAGTAAGCGGTGGGACCTAGTTGTTTTACATACACTGCCAAATTAACACAAAAAATTTGCCAATTCTTCAAAAATTCTGTGATTTATTACTATTATAGTATAAGTAACATCTGGTCATAATAGAATACCTAGAATTAACTGGATTGGTTGTCTTTAAGCTGGAAGTTAAAAATAAGTTGTATTATAGGCTTATGAGGAGCGACTTCTTTTCTATAGAGGAAAGTACAAGATATATATATATATATATATATATATATATATATATATATATATATATATATATATATATATATATATATATATATATATATATATATATATATATATATATATTTATATATATATATATATATATATATATATATATATATATATATATATATATATATATATATATATATATATATATATATATATATATATATATATTGTTGCTTATATTGGGGTATTATATTGGAAAACATATCTTAATGGTTGATACAATGACTTAATTTTAAAAATTCATACTAACTTTTTATGTAAAGTTTTAGTAAATCTTATCCATCGAAATAGAAATACTAACAGTTCAAGCTGGATAAAAATATATCTCGATAGACAATTTCTGTTCGAACACAATTTGTTTTCAATAACGTACCAATCGTGTATACTGCATAACAAGTATAAATTTAATAATTTTACGGTTCATTTTCACTTCCATACCGGCGCTCACCGACACCCTAAAACATTTATCGAAACATTAATTATTTTATTTCCTAAATCAATCATAACTTCAACGAAGAAAAACAGGTGTTCCTTCTAGTACATTTTTCATACATTCAATTTCCCGAAATCCCATTTGTAATCCAAAACGAGACTAAAGTACCGAAGGAAGCAAAAAAATAAAGAAAAAAGAAAAATCATATTTTTCATATTTATTACATTACAATTTTTAACTCGTCTCCTTACCGATGTACGAAACAAACGAACGATCGAACAAAAATAAATCGAAAAGATAAAGCACTATGCAAATGGTTCGAAAGAAGCTTTTATATAAAGCAAAAAAATATTAAACGTGATTTATAAAATTTAGCTTTTGTGTGCTGTGAGAATTGAAAAGTCACAAAAAAAAAAAAATGACAAAAACGATTATGACATAAAATTTTTACTACTTAGTTTATGTATAGTTACGGACTGTGAAGCTTTTTAATGCTTTTATTTCATACATGTCTGATGTTTTTGTGCATGTTTGTACTCGTTTCTAAATTGAAACATTAAAGATGTTCACTATTTAGGAGGATTCGAAATATATTAATGACATACGTGTATTTTAACGTACAGGGTGGGGCAATGGTCGTTTGGCAAGTGGTTGGATTGCAATGTTATTCAAAATATTATCACTTTTTAAGTGCCAAAACGATGTGGTCCAAAATCATTTGATTTACGCTTATTTTAACTCTTTGTTAAAGTGGAAGAAATGAATGTTCTGAAAGGATAAAATCCCTCCAACCTTCGAAGTGTTCGTTCTCATTGCCGACAGTGACTTCTGTGTTTTCCAAATGGCAATGTAATCTATTTAGGATTAACTCGTAGAATAAATAATCTTCTTTTTTAACCAAATCAGGAAATCCTTTTGGATACATCATGCCCAGGACTTTCAAATGTCATTAGAAACCTCTCATATTCATCCGTCAGGGTACCACTCTTTCAGTCATATATAAAAACGGGTCTGATCAACACCTTGTACAAATGCAGCTCATCGGCAGTGGCTAGATATTAAATATAATATTATCTATATATACATTTTATAGACTTTAGCAATGGACGTAGGACATATAAAGCACGGGTTCCAAAGATCAAACACACTTTTATATTACTTTTTACACAATTATCATGAGTGACAAGAAATTTACGGTATCGAAAACTGGTTCACCTCAAATGTGTGGTCACCAAAACTAAAATTTATTTGGCCTCTAAAATAAGTGATGACAAACGGAAGTCGAGTATAGCACAAGTGGATCCAGTAGATCTTTTGTGCCATTCTCATTTAGACCAATTACGCAAGTATCATCTGCATATTCCAGGACCTGCTTGGATTGATAGACCAAGTTGTTGTTCTGAGGTATTTTACTTTTACAAAAGATAAATTCTATAATTTAAAACAATTCCTAATAGTTTTTATTCTGTCCAAAGGAGAGCTTTGCCGCATTAGGTTTCACATTTTAGATTTAGGTTTCTTGTTTTAAGATAGGCCATAATATAACCTTTTTTTATTCATAATTTTGTAGTAGTGATAGTTTTGCAGATAAGGTCATAAAAAGAGTTCCACAAAGTAGTCTTTCTGAATATCACGAGCACGCAGAGTTAATGCAACCAACCCAAGGCAAACGGTTTCTTTTTGTGAATTTTTAGTATGAATTTTTCGTAGGATGGTCGTTAATGCACATATCTGGGTTACGTATTTAAACTTTTACATATCAGTAAATAGTTTCGATGATTTAATCCAATAAAACTAATTTTTAAGTGAATGCTTTTAGTCTAGAATTCTATTGATCAGTATTTTATGGAGAGCAATGTTCTGCTTTATTTAACAGAACCAAAGAAGCTTACGCAACAGGTCTAATAGTTTAACCACTTCTGTGTGACTATCAGCAGCTGCCAAATGAAGAGGAGTATTGTCTTTCATATTTTTTTCATTCACCCAGGGATTGCTAGCAATCTTTTAACCTCCTCTATATAACCATAAGCAGCTGCATCATGAAGAAAGGTACAAAGCACTGCGCTTGGTGGAGAGGTGGGCTTAGAATTGGCAGCTCTGAGTACTGTTTCATTTTTAGGCATTTCTACTTTAGGTGATATAGGTATTTATGGAATCTCCGGCGCTACTGATGTTGATTTACAGAAATCTTCAATTTTTGTTTTCATATTATAGATGGCTGGTATGCTACAAAACAATTATTTCAGGCATATATTGCAGTTCATTTTAAAAACAGTCATTTTAAAAACAGTTAGCTTTTCAGCTAACTGTTTTTAAAATGATAATGAAATCACTAAAAACAGGAATAGCTTTTTTTTCTTAGTTATAAGTTCTAATGTAACCAGCGGTAGTCAATAGGGTTGTAGGTCTGAAAAAAAACGCAGAATCGAATTTGATTTAATTTTAAAAAGATATTTGGTGTAGTTTTTATTGACATATTAAATCATCTTTTGACCTGGTTGATCCTGATCGACCCCTACATTGACTTTTTTTGTTGTATAAAGTTCATTTGTTGACTTGTTTATTTATTGGGCATAGAAGAGTTCCACACTTAAAAAGCTTAGATCTTTTTAAGTAACCAAACTTTCAAAAATAATATTTGAAATTCTTTCAATGCTCTGTTTGGCATTTGGTATGGGATTCCGCAAAGGGTAGTCCATGTTTCCGTTTTTAACTTAATTTTCATTACATTTATCTTCAATCTAAATCTGCATATGGTAACATTATTGCTTTCGCATATTTTCTACGAAAGCTACCAGGGTTCAAGCTCCAGTTATATCTCTACCCAAATTTATTCTGACAAGAAAATATTGCGCATGTGTTTCGCACGCCATTTAGCGGTTCGTATAGTTAGAAAGCATGAATTATATGTTTTATGTTATTGAGTGATCCATGAACTTTAGTCCTGAGTTTGTATTTCATGGAGGTTCTTGCATCTCTTATAGTAGTGCTTAAGACCTAACACAGTGTTGAATGTGACATACTTAGTTATGCACCTGTATACCAGTTTGAATTTTCCATCCTAAGCCTTAATAAATTTATATTTTGTGTGTATTGAATCTGTAGGTTTTCAAATGGCTTATTTAGTTAAAGTTAAACTTACAACAGCACCTCAAATCTGTTATTCATTGTCCAAAAGTATATTATTTGAGTTATATTATTTAAGCATCACTGCGTAACCGCTTTTGGCAGTTGTTTGTTTCTACCAAGTTATTGCCGCTACAACACTTCTATGCTTTAAAGGTCTGAGATTATTATTTCCTAGGTTTGGGCTAGGAATGGAAGGTAATATGCATGGTTAGCTTTCACATTATCATCAAGTGGGATGCATATTTTTTTTGAGTGAGCTTTCACCTATAAATTATATAATGTATTTACCATGATTTTTTTTATTATACTTTTGTCAATAACATTTTAATTGAACCACCCGGTATATATACAAAATATAATATTTATATTACAAATATTACAATATTACAATATTTATATTACAATTGATAAAATTTAAATTCTTCCATTTTGCTCGTTATTAGCACATATCTTGTACAGCACAGAAAGATAAATGGGATTAATGTTCGAATGGAAATATTCATAATTAATTTAAAAACAAAATTTGATTTCAAAAAATTTTTTTGTTCGTAACAAATACTGAAGGAGCAAATATTTCGGAAATGTTCAAAACTAAAGGATTAAACATCATTTGGATAATTCTTCGAATGTATAAAAAATTAAACCATAGATATAATATATAAGAACCTTAACATGAAATATTATGTTTTTTTTTTTGTTATTCATAATCGTTTAAGGATAGTTTAACTTATGTTAAATATGTATATGAGAATATTTGTATTTGTATGTAGCTTTGCATATGCTTCCAATATTAGAAATATTTGAAATGATACTATCTAAAAAAAAAAAATATTTTTCCCATTTTTATATTATTCAAGTGGCACATAAATTATCTTATTACATAAACATACATATTTTAGTTTTTACTGTTCAATTTTTATATTCTACTAAATAGATGAATTTTAAAGTAAGACCCTGTTAGATTTCTATCTCCATTTTGGTTCCTGTAATAATTTTGACAGTATTCTGCATGCAACGAAATTGTAACATCAGTTGTAGTAATTTTGACATTTCCTATAATATAAATACACTAAGTACTACCATAGAATGTTAGCCCATTTGAGTGCTAGATGTCGCTACTGGTATTGTTTTAAAATAATCAAAATATTTGTAAATGTATAATCGCCTAAATGTTATATATTTATTCCAAATGTTGACGATATTCTATTGACCCGTCATCTGGAACATTAATGGGTAAACTGTTTTTTTCGCATCCAAAAAAAAACAATTTGTTTGTGTATACTAACCCACAAACAAATTGTTTTTTTTTGGATGCGAAAAAAACAGTTTACCCATTAATGTTCCAGATGACGGGTCAATAGAATATCGTCAACATTTGGAATAAATATATAACATTTAGGCGATTATACATATACAAATATTTTTACTGCAACTCTAAATTTTTTTTGTTTAAAAAAGACAAGTCTGAGAAGTTTTACTACTTAATTCTTAATTACTATTATTTTATTTAATACAATTATTATCAAATTAATAATTAATTTTATTATAAATTTAATATTTATATCCCAAATATTTGATTTTTAAATATTTAATTTGTTTTATTGTATTTTTACAATGATAAATGATGAAATGTCAAATATTTATCTTTTTAACCAATTGACACACAACCTTACAAATAATTATATTTACGGCGAAAGGTGTTTTATAATTATAAAAATATAAAGACGAACCATTGCTTGGCAATATTATCTCTTGTGTCATTTTTATCTCTATACCGTAAATTCAAATCATTTGTGTCGATGTCACATAAAGTAGATCTCAAAATATTTGTTAATGCCTCTGTTAAAGCCTATTACTTTTGTCAGTTGCCGACATTTAAACTACAAATAGTTTCATCTTGGATAAGAAACTTATTAATAATAAGATTTTTTGGCACGAACTATTAGTTTCATGAATTAATTGAAATTCTTAGATGCATCCTGATCATTGCATAGTCGTACGTCAAAATATAATTAATAATGTTGTTGGTGACGCATTGCCTCAATGTAATCAATCTAAATTTCTATAATTTCAGATAAAGTGTAAAAGAGAATTTATTTAAGAGTACGAGGTGAATACTTGAATTGTCACCAGATGTACGTTAGAACCGTTTGCGCCTGGTGCTATCTTCGCCGCTATTTACATTTTTTTTTGTAACTAACGTATTAACTAGTGATAATTCCTTTAATGGCTTATGCCACATATATCCAGATATGATCATAAATAAAGCCAGCGTTGAATTAAATCATAGCTTTAATCAATTTATAATTGTTAGCAATTTATTGTGAAACGTGACAATTACAACAGTCAAAATTACTACAAAATTCGGACATCAAACGAGCATTTATGTCAGATTCAATATTTTTGGCTTCTGTAAAATCATTCAGTATATTTTTATGTAGGTACTTATTTATTGGTTTATACTTTGTCCCTCGACATGAAAGAGGTCTTGGCTATAGTTTATTTTGGAATATAAAATATTAATATTTCATATAAAGGGTTAATGTAAGTTTAGTTTTATCTTTCCAAATCAATACTTTGATGTATGCGTCAGTCAGTAAACGCTTTTACCAAAATGCTTCTTGACATATCTCAGAAAGTGCCACAACTTAGCGTCAGTTGATGATATTGCCACACAAGTTTGCTTGCAACATGTTCAGCAGATATCACCACTATTTACGATTATTATTAAATTATTAAAATTTTATCGTTTATTCGGTTATCCAAAGTTAGTTTTAAATTTGCTGCGCTTTATGAATCTTTAAAACGAGTTTCAATTGATGTCTGTCCTCTTTGTTTGGTTCACCCTTAACATACGTTTTGTGACAAAGTTTCTGTGCCATAATCCAGCACCTTTAATCATACATCGAACCATTTTACTGTGGTGTGTATGGAACTATAAATTCATTTTGAATACCTTCTTGACCTATATCGAATCGTTTATAATGATGCCAATACATTTAACGCCACAATCCGAAAGGACAACTTTTGGTTTGTGTTCAAACTGTTTACCATGGCCACAAATTCTTTTATCTTCACTGTATCTTTTGATTTTCCTTTGATACATCAATTGTAGTGTATCTAGAAAAATCATCAGTAAATGTTAGCGCACGTATCGTTAGCAGCCTGGTTTGCATTCAACCGCAAACATCTATATGAGTTAAATAGAGGACCTTGTTTGATTTGCATTATATAGTTGACGCAACCTGTATAAACCCAATTTGTCGTCAATAGCGCCACTTGCACGCCGTTTTTTTATTGTATGTAAAAATACATTTATCTTCAACAACCACCTCACCAATACCATTATTTGTAACCTATAATGATGTGTTTGCTTCATTCAATGACGTAAATTGTTTACCACATGGCTCTTTAAACTACTATCAGTAAAGGTATAAACAGAACCAGAGCGACAACGACGAGCGTCGACGCATGTCAAATTAAAATACACTAAAAGCATAGTATGCTAACAGAAACATTGACGGTAGCGACGACGATTTTTTCGTTGAAATAAATTTAGAGTCTATTTCTAATTTTATCGCCGGCGAAACAATGTTGCCAACTGTTTTTTATTTTTTAAGTGGCCTTTTTAATGATTTGCCATTTTTATATAGCGATACGCTGACGCTTTTGTTTGTTATGTTTACTACAGCGATATCGCTGGCGAAATTTATATTTATTCGTTGACGCTCGTCGTTGACGCTCTGGTTCTGTTTATACGTTAAACCAATTCGCTTTTGGTAAACAGGCTCATACCTACCATACTTTTAGTATTATTTTAAATTATTTTCTGGCATAACTACAAATCAATTTCAATCATCAATTCCTTCTAGTTTGATAAAGAAAAAGCTATAATATTCATATTCTAATATTGACGTCCATATTTTATCGTAACAGTAAACTCAGCTTAGTTTTCAAAAGTTTGTAATTCAAAAGTTGGATGACTTACAAGACAAGATACTAGACATACACGATTTAATTTATATTAAATAATAATAATATAAATTAAATCTTGTATGTCTTGTATCTTGTATGCCTTATTTTTAAATAACACTAGCAATTATGTTAAGGATATTTTCTTCTGAACATCCATTACGGTTTTATATTTTACAATTGGAGAGACAATTTTAATTTCTATATCTGTACGCAATTTTCTATCAATTTCCGCATAACTTTCCCCATATTTAAAAAAAAAAAAACATAGATTATATTTCTTTCAGTGTATAAATATCTTTTTCTTCTTCCTCAATGTCCTCCTGTCACTTCGCCAAACCATACCCGTATACATCTCCTAAATCACATTCGTATTTTAGTGTAGTGTAACTGCGAAAATTTATATTCCGGCACCAACTCTTTAGTTGGAGTAATTTAACCATTCTAAGAAGCAATCATAAAACACCTGTTTACTATGGAATAACTACTTGTCCTTTTGCGCTTACGTCCTATCAGATTCTAAGCTTATACTTTTAAAGTTGATTTAATATGTTTCATTTTTGCTGTGTGCTTCATGCCAAAAATTTCATCTAAATCGCCAACTTTTCTAAATTGTTCGTTAGTTATTCTATTAACCACCAGAATTTTGTGGTTAAGAAGTTTAAGAAGTTTTAAAACTACACAAACATTAATTTAATACAAACATTAAAAATAAATATATTAAAATTATAATATTTATGTGTAAGCATAAAGAAAATATTTTTTAACCAACTGAAGTTTGAGAAGTCAACAATTAAGAATCGTGAATAGTCAGGCACAGCTTATCATATTAAAACTAGTGTCATCTATGAATCATTGATACGAAATAATCAACAATTTAGAAAAGTCGACGATTTAGACGAAATTTTTGGCATGAGGCACACAGCATAAGTTATTAACATTTGAAATATGAATTAATTATATTTTATATGGAATAAAAAGACATACTTCGTATAATCATTTACTTTTAATTTATTTTAAAATAAGGCAAAGGTTACATTTTCACATTTCAAAAGTTATACATTTAAGAAAATAAAATACAAATGTTGGCTTCTTTAGAACTTCACATATACTTGGCATTCTTATTTTAAATGAAGGAGCCGTCTAAGTCTATTACGAACTGAAATCTTATTAAACAGCATAGTAAATTATCGATGTTTGAATAATCAAACAAATGACTGTCGAAATGTAAATAGGCTTCTAGAATAATAAAGCACCAAAAAGTTTCAGTCAACGAAAAAGTGATTGCTTTTCCATTAAACACACTGTGTAGGATGTTTAAATGAACCAACAGTAAAAATAAAATATTACGGAGTGGGTTAAAAATGTTGGCTGAAAAATGTGTAGGTTGTTTGGTTTGAAAAAGTATGAAACCATATTATATGCATAAACTAAATTGTTGTATGGCTTTAATTTTTTCGTATTATTCATCAATTAACTTGTATCAATCGTTATGCATAAATTGAATTGATTAAAGTTGATGGTTTTGAGTTATTATATATGACAGGCAATTTGATGTAGTTCCTATGGTTGGCATTTCTTGTGAAGTACTTTACATGTCTATGGCAAAATGAGTTTTTATATAATCTCCCTCACAATTATCATGAGTGACAAGAGAACCGTGATCTAATTATAGTGTTTTTTTTTATAAATATGATTCTATATTTAAGCTTTCAATAGTTACAAAGACAGATGGCGAAAGAATATTACAAACAAATCCAAGATCTTTTACCCTGTGGCCTTACTGACCTACCGGTGCTCTAGTAATTAGATTTGATTTAAAAAAAAAAATTTTTTTGTTCTATATTATTTTTGTTTGAGGTTACTCATTATGCTCCTTATTAAATACAAATTCCAGCCACCAATATTTTTCTTTATTTGCGATGTATTTATAATTGTTCGTTCTTTTGAATTCTGTGCTAAACCTTAGCAAACTTTCATCATAATTTAGAAATATTGTCCTATCAAATCCTTTTTTGTTTGGTAATCTTTGCATATGATAAATGATTGGCAGTTGATTATCATCGTGTATGTACTGGAATTTGTCTAGATAAATAAAAGATTCTGGTCCTAGTATGTTGTTTATTTCTATACTTTTTTCAATTATATTATCATTCGTATAATATAGCCCAAATGTCAGAGTTTTCAGCGTTTATTGTTGTCCTGTTTATATGATTCCTTATCAGTTTCAGTTTATGGATATATTCTGTTTGTATTGAAATTTTCATATTGCACTATATTTGTAATGTTTGTATTCATTTTCTGCTTTTCTACCTTGCCGACCTGTGCAATAACGAATACATTTTCTTTCGAATAATCGAATGCGTTCCATACAACTATTGTTACAATTTAACCATATAGGACAACCGTACGTTAAAATAGGCCTGTTCAGAGTTTGATAACACATTCTTTTGACTTCCGGTTTCACAAATTTGGAATAGAAGATCGCTTTATTCATAAAAATTGAATTTTTGACTTTAAGTAGTTGCACGTTTATGTGATTTTTTAAATAACAAAATTTATCTAATATTTATTTCTAAATATTTCACTGATTCTTTTTGTTCGATATCCTTGTGGTTTATTTTAATTTAAAAATTTTTTTTATTTTTCCGCATGTCGTTATTTGCTATTTTATAAGGTTTTCGAAATAGTATGGTTTCGCATTTGGATTCGTTAATTTTATTCTCCAGTTATGATGAAAATTTGATGTAAAATCGATGACTTTTTGTAAATTTTCTTGTATTTGTTTAATTTTTTTGTCGGAACTGAATATTACTATATCGTCAGCATAGGCAATTGTGTGTAAGTTGTGTGTGTTGATTTTTTTGGTTTACTATTAGTTCCCTAGTATATAAATTAAATAGGATTGGAGCCGTTATTTATGCTTGCTGAAGCCCATTCTGGATCGTAAATATCTTGGATGAAGATTGAATTCCATTTGTTGTAATAAATTTTCTATTATACAGCATATCAAATAGTATATGGATTAGATTTTCTCCATATCTATAAATACAGCCCCCGTATACATTTTGTTATTTAAATTATAATATATGTCTGAAGTTAGATTGGCGATAGCATGCGTTGTTGAATGATTATTACGGAATCCAAACTGGATATCGGGTATAAGGTTGTTGGCCATTGTGTGGGTATGAATCTTGTTGTATATTAAGATTTCAAATATCTTACCAAAATTTGATAAAAGACTTATAGTTCTATTGTTCCGAGGATTAGTCGAGTTTTTTCGTTTTTTTTAACAATGGGAAAATTCTTGCCTGTTTCCAGCATGTTGGGAAGGTTATATTGTTCAGCAGGTTGTTGAATATTGTACAGATTTCTACTATTATCGATTCTGGAAGATGTTTTAAGACAATACTGGTGGGTATCTCATCTAATCCATAAGATTTTTTGTTGTTTGCGCAGGTTAGTATCGCTTTTAATTCCTTAATCTTTATGAAATAAACCTGATGTGTCATTTGTTGCGCATTTGCTTTATTTTGGCTAAATATTGATTTTGTGATATTGCGAGCTTTTAAGTGTGCCTGTTGTTGTTTTATATTTTAAATTGTTTCCGTTATTATTCTTTCATGACTAAGATTACTCAAAGAGGGGTTTGGGTTTGTATGCTTCCAAATGATGTGCACATTGATATTTAAATTATCTTGTGTGTTAAAACAATTGTAGTAGGAAATCTACTTTTGGCATTTTTTCCTATTCTATATTTTAGTTGGTTATATTTTTTGCTTCGTTTTCATTTATTTTAAGCATGTTAATGTCTCGGTTAGTAGATCTTCTTTTAAAAGTTTTGAGATCTCTAAATATTTTGGGTCCTATTCTTATGGCTTCTGGTTTACTTTTTCCTTGTTTATTTGCAGTTTTATATTTTGAATAATTAATTCGTTTGTTCTTTTGATTTGAGATTTAAAGAAATTTATTTGCTGTATGTTGTTACTTCCAATACGGTTTAATCTTTTTATTGTTGATATGATATGACTTTTGTGTTTATATAGTCTCTCGGTCGTATTATTTTTTAAGCATCCCACGTTATTCTTTCCTTTTATCTTACGGGAGTTTATTTTAAGATTTTTTGAATTATTTCTGTCAAACAATTTATGCACTGCTCGATTTCTTCATTGGTAAGATTTCTATCGTTTGGATGTTTTTTATATATTTTTTCTAGTCTCCCCTTCCAAGAGTGGCAGTTCGTATTTATAAATTGGACCAGAGGTTTTGTTGAACTATTCTCGATTTTAATGATTTCAATGGCTTCTACTTGGATTTCAATGGCCTTGTGATCGCTTTCATAGTATAATGTAGGAATTTTAACTCTCTCGTCAGTTTTTATGTTTAAACGCGTGTCTACAATTGCTAAGTCCAAATAGCTTTTGGCCGCTGGGAATGTAGGTGCATATAATTTGTAAATTAGGGATTTGTGTTGCAGACTATTAACGCATTGCCATCTGTTTAAATAAATACCTTTCTGGTTGTTAACGCTATTTCCCCAGTTTTGATGTTTAGCGTTTAGATCTCCTGCAATAATATAAAGGTTGTTTCACTATCGAGCTCTAAGGTCCGAAAAATTTGTTGCTATTCTCCTTCAAACTGACGATCGGTAACTATTTTGTTACTTCTGGAGCAACATGCTGAGATTAAGTAGAGTCGTTGGTCATTATTCAGGTTTATTTTAATGATTGTGGTTTCTATACCCACTGTATTTTAAAGATTACTAATTTGTATTTGCTCGAAATTGAATTTATTTTGAATAATTATTGCTATTCCTCCGCCGTGTGAATTTCCAGGACGATCTTGTCTGATAAAGTTGTAATTTTTAAATTCTAAGTGATGTTTATAATTTAATTTTGTTTCATATATGAATAAAATGTCTGGTTCATGGTTGATCATGAAATTTAGTAGGTTTAATCGTCTTGCAACACTGATGATTGAGTTAACGTTTACTGCTATTATTTTCCATTTATTCATAGATGGGTTGAGCTTCCTTATTATTTGTGAAATTTGTTTACTTGTTGTTGTATAATGCTTGCCATTTGATCAACTCGGGTTGATAATTTTGCATTGTTAATATCCAAATGCATTGTTGTTGAATATCCCATGATATTCTTTGAAAATTTATATTTTTAATATTATAGACTCGAGACATGTCCGTATCAGGTGTGAATTGAACTATGTAAAGAGGAGGTTTATATTTATTTTCTCTCGACCGTTTCGTATTTAATTGCATTATATTCAGTAATTTTATTTCATATTTTTAAATGCTTGTTTTAAGTTTATCCGTATCTTTTTCATTTAGTCCTTTGAGTGCAATTGTTTTGGGTTTTAATCCTTTTGGAGAGAATGTAAAATATTTTGTATTTATTTCTTTAAAGACTGTTTGTATCTTTTGGTATTCATCAATGTTGTTTAATAAAAGAGAATGCTTTTCATTATTGATGCATTTGACTTCAAACCTTTCAACTTGCCCACCTTTCACAATTTGAAGTGTATCCTTAATATTTTGAATGTGGATGTGTATAGGCGGTGGTTTATTTGATTTTTTTTCAGTAATGGGGATGCCGTTATTAGTTTCGTTTTTAACTACATTATTTTTATTATTATTTGTGATTGTTTTGGGTGTATCATATTTACGTTTTACTTCCCACTTTATAGTTTCAAATGAATCAAAATTACAATGTTGTCGTTATTCAGATTGTTCTCTAGATCCATTAAAACTCCAAATCTGTTAGTATGAGTATCGAGATCATTGTTTAAGTTAACTTGGTTATTTTCCATGATCTTTTTCTTTAAGTTTTTTACGATTTCTCGCGTAACTTAGCATTTTCTTGTTCAAGTAATTTATATTTTGAGTTTTTCTGTTCTGGTGGTGTTATGTTTGTATGTAATATTTTTAAATTGTGAAAGATGAATATCATTTTGTTGATGACATGCTTGATTACATTGTTCACTAAAATCGAACACTGTTGTCGTTACCGTAACAATGGAATTTATTATTTATTTACTGTGCACTATCACTCTGGTTTTTGATTATTGTTTTGTTTTATTATTTCAAAAATAATGTTATATGATTAATTAAATATTTGGATTGACTATTTATTCACTGACTATACATTTTTGTTTAAATTCATAAATATATCAATAATTACATTTTAATTTAATTAAAAATATACAATTAAACTAATTTCTATCTCACACGATATGTTTTTTTTTTTGTAATTTCGATTTGACGATGTTTTCGCTATGGGATCTGTGATTCGACTATTCTAATTATAGTGCAGAAACTGCCAGCAATTAAAAATGGTCTTTCGCTATTACTGTAAGTAGACTTACCCAACTTTTACACCAAATAAATACATACTGAGTATTTTTTTTTATTCATTCCAAATATTTCGAACGAATCGAAGCTGACATCAAACGTTTTTTTATTCATTCTTTTCCTTCTTATCATTTCGTTCGCATTTTTTTTTTATTTTTTCCATATATTCCGTTTACATACCTCTTTCGTACTAGATCAAAAGATTGTAATATGGAAGGAATACTTTAATATGGGAAGTCATTTTGTTTTTTTGTGCGTATATTAGAATTAAAAAATAAAACAAAAATAATAAAAATGAATCCATTAAATAAATACTAATTTAAAAACGTAATTAAAAGTATTTAATTTAAAAAAAACGTATACAATTTATTAATTTAAACATTTAAATCAAATTAAAAAAATTATTTGGTCCAAAATCTATTCCATCCATTCCATACGGTTTTTTTTTATTTTAAAGATCGTTTGGTATATTCTGTACTCACGTGACCAATTTTCCATTCCTTCTTTTCTTTATTTTTGGAATGAATAAAAAAACACTCACTAATTATATTTGAGAAACTTTAGATTTTTTGTGATTCAAGTGACACCTAGATGTTATTGGAAAAGCAGAGTTGCTAGGAGCAACGAAATTAAAAAAAAAAAATTCATAATAAAGGTCACAAAATGTCACAATTGAAAGAAAAAACTAAGGTTTTTGTCGATCTTTTTGTCGACTTGGTGCTTCTTTAATAATCTTTTTGTTCGGTCACTCAATTCTTTATCGAATTTTATAAAAGATATTAAATTCTCAAATTAGCTCTCAAAACTAATTGGTTTCAATTTTTAGTTTTATTTTATAGTTTAATTTAGATAAAAGTTCTAAAAAAATAGCTTAATGTACAACTAAAAGAGCTTAAAATATAATTTTTGGATAACAGAAAATTGTATCTAGAAAAAGTTTGTTTGGTGTGAAAGACGCGTAACAGTTTTTAAGCGCGTTAAATAATTTATCCAAATTTTTGGCTCTGTTATTATACTAAATTCATTTGGGTTGGTTCAGGCTAGGTTAGCGATATAATAATAAAGTTGAGTTAAGTCCTTCCGATTTAGTGTTCGTTGTTCTCCTTTGCATCATCTAGACCAGTTTCAGGTCATTTTTAGGTGGAGAATCTCCAATTGATGAGTCGTAATTGCGTGGAAGAGTCGTTTAAACAAAATGGTAATAAAATTAGCTTTTAAACTATATTCCAAAAGATGCTTTTGTTAAAATTGGGTGGGGCTTTGCAAAAGAAATCAAATTTTTATTTTGCCGAGAAATTAATCCATAAACTTGGAACTAAGTTTTGGCTCTTCCAAACTTTTATTTTTCAAATGAAAACTCTAATATGCATTCTGTGGTCAAAACAGTGATAGCTTGCTACCCGGTGACCCGACAGCTTTGTGTTATTGGAGCAATATATCCCTAATACTTTGTAAAAGCTGGATATTAACATCGACCAGCAAAAGCGTAGAATTTAAATCATCAATAATTTCTTGAATTCCTAAAATCTGCCAATCATAAAATTAGTGCCGCCGAATCTTGTTTTACAATCTGACAATATCTTTCCCAAATTGTTTTTTCGCATTTTTTTGCAAAACTCAACTTCTTTCAAAAGATTTTTGTAATTTTTTCTCGATTATTACGATTTTTAAAACTCCAATTGGACAAATGGGCAAACTAGAGGAATGATATGCCAATCATGCTTAACGTCGATTGTTTAATGTATTCTTAAAAAATTTCAGAATACGTTTTCAGGTATCATGAAATTTGAATATGAATTTTTTACCGGTTTTCAAGTGTTTGTAATCGGTAATTAAAAAAACTACTAAAATTACCGGTTTTTTTACCGACGGTAAAAACCGACCGAGAAACTCTATTTATATGCCAGGGCCTCGTTGGAATGATGGATGAATTTTTACATGAGATTTTAGACAAAAATTATCTTCACATCTTTGCAGTGACCAACTAGTGATCACTACTTATGAGTTTGGCAGCCTACCTATATGATCTCAAATCTTAAAAAAGCCGAGTTGTTCCCTAAAAAATTAAGAAATTATGAGGAAAGAATGTGATAGTCACAATCAGATCCCGTGCAATCGTCAATTACATCATCGTTTCACCATTAACGGTTGATAGTCTGTGTTGGAAGTATGGAACTATTTTTTCACATAAGGCAGATTGATGTGTGCCAGTTCTAACATTAAAGTCACCAATCACTATTCAGATGTTGTGCTCTAGTATGAATCATCCAAATTGTTGTAAAATAAACCTTTATCTTTGTTTTGGGTAATACTAGTAGGCGTGTGACTACCAATGATAGACAAGTTGGCTTATCGCATGCGTAAACGAGGCTTACACTTACGATTATCGACTGCTTTGAAACCCAAAACAGACTTTTTCATCTACAGCCAACTGTGCTGTAAAGCAACGCAAAACTTTGGGACAATAGTCTACATGTACCGCATGTCCGTGATCGAGAGCACTTTAACACGGCCACAGTACATTTATTTATTTTATTTTATTTACAGGTGGTGTCTTATCAAATAGTTTAGCTATTGCAACAGATGCAGCCCATCTTTTAACCGATTTTGCCAGTTTTATGATATCGCTGTTTGCAATTTGGCTGGCCGGGCGAAAAAGTACCAAAAAGTAAGCAAATTCATCATCATTGCTATAAATGGTCCATATAACTTAATTCTTAATCTTTATAGGATGTCATTTGGATGGTATCGTGCTGAAGTGATTGGTGCCCTGATTTCAGTTCTTATGATATGGGTTATTACTGCAATACTTGTATTTTTGGCTGTCGAACGACTCGTTAGTGGAGATTTTGATTTGAATCCAAAAATTATGTTGATCACATCGTTTGTTGGTGTTTGTGTAAATTTAATGTAAGTACATAGTATTATAAATTTATTTTTTATCGATAAAATTAATCAAATTATGCAAGAGAATTTTCTTCTATAATTTTATTAATCTTTAGGGTATTAAGTGTATGTGTGTAAAATTATTTTTTATGATATAAGATACAAAATATTTCGATATTGTGTTGGCTTTAATTCCATAATTATTAGAATTATTTACATAAATCTAGAGTAATTATGTTTGTTATTGTCGGTTAGAGATTTCCTTGCGGTTGGGTTATAATATATGATGTGGTATGAGATACATTTTAATTTATAATACGTTGACCGATTAGTAATGATGTTATCGAATTATAATTACACAACATTATGCATTCCTTAGAGACATATCGTATATTCGTGTACTCGTACATTTAATTAAATTATGAAATATTTGCACAATTTCAACGGGTAATTTACCATCCATAATGATTTTCACAAATACCTGATGTGTCAACATTTAATTCGTTATTTACAAATTAATGCATATAATTGACAAGTGTTTTGAACTCAAATTGTAGATTGTTTTCAGTTTTTTACTGGATTACTCGAATCAGAGGTTTATGGTCGGGGTAAATGGTAAAATCCCGACCTTTGACAAAATACATCAAATTTTTGATGGATTAGTTTATTGCGCGTAATTCCCAATAGAATGCGGAATATTTCTTTTGCAAATCCGATAATTTTTCGAGGAGGGACCTTAGTGGATGATGAAGAAGAATTGTGTTTGCTTATTAATTTTTAACGAATATAGAAGTGCGTTCTAGCATTCGTCGGGCATCCTTAGTAGTGCGGCCAAGTGTGAATGCATTAAAGCTAGTGTTTCAGCTAGCTCTGAAAGCAGTGGTAGTAATTTACCATGCTAAGAAAACGCTGAATGATTTTGATTGAGAAAGTACCTGGCCATTCTCTGATGGCATCGGATAAAATATGCCATTAAGTGCCATTAATTTTATGGCTGAGGAAATCAAGACAAGTTGCTCTGAAAATGCATTTTACTGTCTTGATATGAACCTTAAACTGAACTAGTCTTTTAAATAAGTGATCCACGTGTAGTTTAAGTTATTCCTCAGATTCTGAAGCCACAAGAATGACGTAAAAAGCAACAAAAATAAAGTCTAAGCCACAAAAAACTTCATTCATACACCGCTAAAATGTTTGCGCAACGTTTCCGGAGTTCAAACGGCATTCGAGGGAATTCGAATAGTATGGTAGTTGTGGTTTTATACAAAGTATTGGATAGCAATCTCGTGTATTGCATCTACAATTATCCCCACAAGAGCGCCAATCATGGTCTTTTGTTTTACAATAAAGGACGAAAAACGGAAGATACTTTTGATCTACAAATCCATAATTTTGTAAAAACAGTTTTTTTCGCACTGCATCTAGGCTACGTAGTCGTGACCGAGATAAATGGCCTACAGTTACGATCCGAGGAACCACGTTGTTTCGAACTGTCAGTTTGTAATTTATTTCTGCTGTAAGTGATGGATATGTCTTCAGCAGTGTGCCATAATCATTATTGATGGTAAAAGTAATAGATGTAGGTGAGTTTGTCTGAATCATCATGGTATTGACTGATAACTGTGTAATTGAATGGACTTTCCGTCTTTGCTTAAAAATTGATAAGGAGTCCGACAATTTTAAGCAAATCTGCGCCAAGAATTAGACGATTCTCAAAAGATTTGAGTTGCTCATTCTTTTAACTGGTATGATTTACAAGTCGTCGCCAGTGACTATTAAAAATGTTGATTTATGTATACTTTCGTGAATAAGCAAGTGCCTATTTGTTAAAGTGTTGTGCGAGTGTGACATAAAGCCAACTTTACCAGTTTGTCAGTAGATTTTTAAAGTTAGGTCAACCTTAATTATGTTTGTTTTGCTGTTGATTGTCAAAATGACTCGGTTTATAGCAACGTTTGACATATCTACCGCATTTATAGCGGTACCAACTTTTATACTGTAATGTTTGCCATATCCTGAGCGAAAAGGTTATTTCATCGGCTACGCCATAGTATATTTAGTATTTCATCGATTTTTATTTCAAGTCGAGCTACATAAATTTTAAATGAATTTTAATAATTTAATGGTGGTCGGAATTAATAAAAAACTGATAAATTTGCCACTAACGGTCGCAATTGAGTATGATGGTATTATTTGTTAATTCATATTATCGGCCGTTTTCGCGACCCTTTCTAAAGTGGTTGCTTCAGATTTTCTTAATTTTTATGTTTTCTGGGATTTTCCTCAACCACAGCTGTTTGATCACCGAGTCGTTTAGTTGATGTGCGGCCAGAACTCCAATATGTTGTAAAATTTTTTTCAGGTGCATTTCAGTTGTCCAAACTGGTCCAATATTTTGTGACTCGCTTGGGGAGATAATTACGAAATTACTGTATTATTTCTGTCACTTTTAATTTTTTCTTCATCGAAAGTAATATCGGCCATGTTGTATCATTCGCGGAGATCGTTCATGCAGAACAGTTGTAGTTCATGTGCCTATGGATGACATCTCGGGATTGGTCTGTTTGATCATATATTTTCGCTACAGGATGCATATATTCAACATAATGGTAAAGAGGTTTATACTTTAAAAACTTGTTAAAACTACTTCAAAAAGTTTCACTTCTGTAGTTGTCAGTCTGGACCTAATGCCCTGCGGTTTCATTTTTATCAGAGACAAATTCTAACATAAGTTAAAAGAATATCAAGGACAAAGCATCCATCCCCTTGTCGCAACAGCTAATTGCAAAAATTTCCTAAAGCTGACTTATCGATAACTATCAATATATTATTCATAAACGCTCACATTTTATAGGTTTTCCCGATATCCCAAAGCAAACCATAAGATATCCAGATAGATTGCATTCAAATCTTGCTTACTTCGTGCAAACCTAAACATTTTGGTTAGTTCTTTAAAGAGATTACGTTATACGCTCATTGTTGGATTGTTTTATTTTGGAAACTTCTGCTTTTCACCATTTTTAGTTTCTCTATCTATAAATTCGCTTAAAGGTTCTCCTGACAATTATAACGTGCTGTGCGTTTGCATTTGATTCTGAAATGGATTGGTACTTCTCTTTATGTTTTATTGCATATGCTGCTTAACAATACTCAGCCCAATCATTCGTGTTTCAAATTTACCGTACTGTAGAATCCAGGATGGCAAGTTAATTGTTTAACACTTGATTGGTTTCTATATTGCTACTGCTAAACAAGACTTTGGTAGTGGGTTTTCTCATCTTCGATTATCAGATATTCACAGTTAAATGGTAAAGTCAAATCATCAAAATATATATGGTGAAAAATTCAAAAACTAGATTTTTTTCATTGTTGTTGCTACATACAGTTGGTTAAACAGTTTTAAATTTGTTGAAAATGGTTTTGCGATTAGGCAAATATAAAGAAAAGTAGTTATCCAAAAAACATAAAGTAGGGTACATTTTAAAGGTAAAAGAAAAGGAATTAAGAAAATATTACAAAAACAGTACCATCTTTTAGTTTTTCATTTTCAAAATGGCCACCAAACTAGCTTATCTCAATATTCTGTAAATTAGTATTTTTATTTTGTCACAGTGTCTAAGACAATCCGATATAATAACGAAGCTGTAGTGCTGCAATTTCCCATTTAAATTTTTGTAAATTACAAATGGATGAATACGTGGTTGCTTATTATTCCAATGAAAACCCTGCGCTGTATTTTGCATTATAAATTAATATTTTTTTGCAAAATCACATGAAACCAGTGCTTCTGTAGGTGCTCAAGTAATTTTTTTACCTTTTACGAAGCTAGATTGTTGAAGTGAAACGAAGTAATGGGAAATTAGATTTTCCAACTTCTTTATGAAGTAATCCAAAAATTCTTCTAACAGTTTTGAATACTTTTCCAAATTACATCTGTCAGTTGCAATCCACTGACTGGACGATAAATCAGCATCCTTATAGTCCTTTTCCAGAAAAGCGTTTTTAAAATATTCTCGAAATAAGTTTAATCCTGGACAATTCTTGCATTTTGGAAGGTAACATATCGGTTTAGGCCCTGTACATAAAATAAATGAAATGCAATCTTGGTATTTCGATATCTCTCCATTTGTAATTGTTTCTATCTTGGTTCAATAAATAATTAATTTAACACACTGTATGCGTTTCATTGCGTCCTGGCTGCTCGCAGTTTTTAGGACAGAGCAAGCAACATTCGGAAATCCCAATTATTTGATGGCGAATCTTGTAACCCTATTATTTGATGGCGAATCTTGTAGCATTATTTTAATGTACTCATCATTAAACGTTTTTGAACTTTAACTTTTTCAATAGTTACGCAATCCTGTTTTCCAGGCATTACTACTTACTTAATTTTCATTATAATAATCTATTACTGATTGTTTTAGTGCATCACTGATTCGTTTCCCATCTTAAGGTACAGAAAGACTAAGTGAGACGTACGTGCGCTGAATAAATTTAGCTCTACACACCAAGTGTGCAGTTGAATTGAACTCCGGTTGGATTTGTTGTATGGTTAGTGACATCAGTACTATAGTCAGCATTTGTATCTTATCACAGCTTTTCTCCAATTGATTGAATTTGCTTTTCAGTTGCTTCAAGAGTTTATCATATGCCTTCTTTTCGTTCTCCATTGATTGATTCAGAAGGAGCTCGATTTCAGGAATCAAAGATGATTTTGTTAATGGTACAATTTACAACATAACACTTTATATAATATATAATACTTTATATCCACTCATTATGTAATTGAATAAATACAAATTCACTATATAATAAACTAAAACTTGAATTGATAGACTATATGATAAACTTCAAAATGTGAATTATCTAAGATCTTGATTTAGACACTTATTTTACTAAAAACTTAAAACTATAAATCGATGAATAAACTTGTTTTTTTTATTTTTTTATTTGAATAATCTTTATTATTTCTTTTTTAATTACAATCTAGTTTAAGACTAATAAGCAATTTTATTCTACCTTAAATTACTACATTTTACTGAAATTTAAGGGTTCATCCATCGATGCACTCCTTAGTTTTGATATTTATTATTTGATCGCGCTTTTGTTGTGCGCTAGAAAAAGATTTATTTTAACACTAACTCAAAAGGCTTTACTCTTTTGAGCCTTCTAACTAAATCCGTATTATCCAGTAGCTGGATGGGCTCTATATTAACATGGTGAAGTAACCGTTGTTCATGACTTCTAGCAAATCTCATAATTTCCGTTTTGATGGTTTCTATGCCCAGATCTTTGGGGATGTCACTTTTTCTGACAAACCATGGTGCGTTGACGATGTTTCTTTGCACTTTGTTATGGAATCGTTGGATAATATGCCTGTTGCTCTGCTTAGTACATCCCCACAGCTGTACGCCATAAGTCCAAACAGGCTTTAGTATTTGCTTATAAAGCAAAAGCTTATTAGGAATTGATAGATGAGAGTTTCTTCCCAGTAACCAATACATTTTATTGTATTTTAATCCCAACTCGTATCTTTTCTTTTTTACATGAGCTTTCCATCGAAGCTTAGCGTCTAATGTCATACCAAGATATTTGGCAGTGTTTGCATGTGGTATTTCTTGATTAGTTTCATTTAATTTTATGCGCCATTTTTTTTGTCCTGTTATGTACTTGCTCTATGGTGGTTTGTAATTTCTCTGTTGTATCTGAGTTGTTATCACCTACTGCCATGATAGCTGTGTCATCGGCGAAAGTGGCAATCATGTTGTTTTGTGGGATTGGAACATCTCGGGTGTATAGTAAATACAGAAGTGGCCCAAGTTCACTTCCTTGTGGAACTCTTGCTCTTATTTCCTTAAGCTCAGAATAGTCATCTTCTTGCTTAAGCCTGAAATATCTTTCTGTTAAATATGATTCCAGTATTATGCTGTACTGTTTAGGTAGAATAAATTTGAGTTTGTAGATTAAACCTTCGTGACAAACCTTGTCAAAGGCCTGCGCTACATCATGAAATACTGCGGAACAGACTTTTTTCTCTCTTAGCTCTTAGATGTGGCGGTTTTCCTGGTTTGGGAATCATGATAACCTCAGCCACTTTCCAAAGTTTTGGCACATATTTTAACCTAAATGCAGCATTTATGATATTAGTTAACTTTACCGTAGCTTTTCTCGGTAATTGCTTTATTATTTCTCCGGTAATCAGGTCAAACCCTGGTGCTTTCTTTAAGTTTAAATTGTTTTTAATTTCGTTTGCTACTTCAGTGGATGATGTAGAGGTGACCTCTTCGAGAATTTGTATTATATTTTTATCCAATGTTTCTCGTAATTGGCATTCATGAGGTTGAAATATATTTTCAAGATGATTACGAAATCTTTCTGCTTTTTCTTTGTTTTTCCTTGCTCATGTTCCATCCATTTTCCTAACAGAGGATGGATTGGTATTATAGGCCTTTTCAGAGTTTTAGTTGCTTTCTAGAACGAATAATCCGTATTACTGTCATTCGACAACTTAATTAAGTAGAAATTAACTGACTCATTTTTTAACTTCTGAATTTTTATTGTTAATTGCTGATTAAGATTGTTTAGTGGTCTAGTTTTGTGCCTCTTTTTTTTAACTTGCGTTTATCCCTAAGAAAATTTCTAATCCCTATTGGATAGCTATTTCCTTTTAGCCTTGATTTGATTTCTGGAGTACTTTGCCATGCTGTTTGTTGAATATCCGTAATGAACTTTTCTACTTCTATGTCCAGTTAATTCATAGTTTTTAACGGATCTTTCAAAGTATTCTTTGTTCAAGGTGTACTTTGTAACTTTCTCAGTCCGTATATTTGTTGGTTAATACTGGATTATCCCCTTTTTGGATGATATACTATTTCTGTATGGATTTGGGCTCCCAATGCTCTATCTTCTAATTTTTGTAGCCTCTCATCAAATTTTGTTAGTTTCATGAGAATATCTTGTAATATTTGACTGATGTCCACATTTAGCGATTTTTGCTGGGGCTTACTGACTACGCCTCTCGTTGGGTCGGCATATGTAAAACCTTCAGTTCTTAATTGGAAGCCATATGGTTGCCCATTTTCTCGTTTTGTCTGCCTCTCGTGTCGATTTGCCTGACCATCCATTTGAGCTTTATTCATCCTTTGAATTTCAATTTTTTGGATTTCCTTTGCAACAATACATCCTCGATAATTAGCAGGATGACCTTGTCCACAGTGTACACACTTTAGATGAACTTGTCGCATTCTCCAGTTAGATGGTGTCCGGCACATTAAACACACCTTGAAAGTTTACCACAATATTTTTGCGTGTGTCCATATGCTTGACATCTTTTGTATTGCGGAATTAGTTTCGATTTTCTAAGTGGTTGAATTTATACTTTGCAACCCAATAAACTAGTGATCTTATAAATGTTAGTTATATTGTTGTCACATCTGAATGTTAATACAAACATGTCTAGCTTCTTTTTATTTCTCCAGCTTATTTTGTTCATTACGCTGATTATTTTGAATTGTTTTGATGACAATATATCTTTAATTTATTCTGTGCTACATGTATGATGCAAGTTTCTTGCCATGACTCTGATTGATTATTTTCATACGAGTGAAAGATAAATGACCCTTCGCTTAAAGTTTTTACTACGCTTCTCTATGCACCTCCGATATTTACGTTGATGCTTATTTTATTTTGATTCATCAATTTAGTGATGAATGATCCTTTTAAAACACTCGCCTTAATTATATCATAGAATACGTGATAATTTTTCACATCATCTTCTATGATAGGTGATGGGGGAGGTATTTTTTTATCTGTTTTGACGTTTGTTTCAACCTTTTGAGGCTGAGTATTTTGATCCAATGTTTGTGGTTTTTGTGGTGGTGACGGTGTATTATTATTTACCTTCTCTATTTATTTTGCTTCTTGGAATTATAACGAATCCATTCTGTTTCTTTAGCTAAGTCTTCCTCATCGGTTTGATATTCAACGTTGTTATTAAGCTTAGAATTGAAGTTTTGGTTCTGTAGCATTGGTGTTTCGGTTTAACATTTATCATTGTTGACATTAAATTTGTTATTCTGGTTCTGGTTCTGCTCCATTGATGGCCTAGCTTCGGTTTTTTGCTGCTTTAATTGCATCGTCTCTTTTTTTAGTACGTCAATTTGTTGTTGTAAATTGAGAATAATAATGCTTTGCTGATTTTTCTGATCAGTTACTTGTTGCCATTGTTTATATAACATTCGATCTCTTTCGAAAGCACTACTTTCAAGAACAGCTTGTTGGGGTGCTGCTATTGTGCCTATATTATTTTGCAATTACTCCATATTCAGATTTTCCAGTGACAAATTAATAGTTTTATGAGGAGATCAAGTAACCCTTCCTCGCCTTTGAAACGGGTTTTTTAATATTTCAATATTCTTGTTGTATTGTGTATGCAAGGATCGGCTTTCCCCAGAATCCTTAGGGCCAGTCTCATTGGAGAGTGGATTGCTCAATGTTTCCATTGGTGTACCACCTGGCCTCTAGTATTTAGGCGATGTTTAACAACGTTGCCGGGGTGTTACCACGTGGAGGTATACTAGACACATTTGGTGGTCTTTATAAAGGTGCAAAGTTGGAATATATTCCACGAAAGTCATGGCTATAGACGGTCAACTCCTACCCTATTAAAGCGCACGCCAACTACCCATATATTGTGAATAAACTTGTGAACTACAAAACTCCGACAATTTTCACTCACTTTTTAACAAAACCACAATAATTTTCTCACAATAAAAAATATATTTTTTCCAAAAACTAAAAGATTTAATTAATATTATAAATTCACTAAACTAGTTTCGATTTTAGAAAAATCATCGACAGGTGATTATTTGCAATTAAAGTTAAAAATTTACAAAATTCTCTTCATATTCAACTTTATATACAAAAATAGAGTAGGCCATGATATCAAAACGCGCTTTGGAAAAAAACAAAAAATAACCCCAATTTTGGGTTTTTGATATGTTTTTTATGTATAAAATTAAATGGTGAAAAATTTAAAAATAAAAATATTAAAAAAAAATACTAATTTCCAGAAAATTGAAAAAAACTTGTTGGCCATTTTGAAAATGAAAAACTTAAAGATGGTATTATTTTTGTAATGCGTTCCTTTTTCTTTTATCTTTAAAATAAGTCCTATTTTATATTTTTCGGATAACTACTTTTCTTTATAGGTATAAACAGAACCAGAGCGACAACGACGAAAGTCGATGCCTATCAAATTAAAATACACTAAAAGCATAGTATGTTAATAGAAACATCGACGGTAGCGATGACGATTTTTTTGGTTGAAATAAATTTAGTCTATTTCTAATTTTATCGTCGGCGAAGCAATGTTGCCAACTGTATTTTATTTTTTAAGTTGCCTTTTTAATAAAGTGCGTATTAAGCAGCCATGTTTTAAAATTTGTTTTTGTTATTTTTATATTGCGATACGCTGACGCTTTTGTTTGTTATGTTTACTACAGCGATATCGCTGTCGAAATTTATATTTATTCGTTGACATTCGTCGTTGACACTCTGGTTCTGTTTAAACCTTATATTTTGTATAAACGCACAACCATTTTCAATAAATTTAAAAATGTTTGACCAACTGTATCTTATGCAACAACAACAATAAAAAAAAAATCTAGTTCTAAAATTTACACATTCAAAACATAAAAATCATAAAATAAAAACATGATTTCCGGTTCCATATATTGAATTTTTGATTTCACGAATTTTTCATTATATATATATATATATATATATATATATATATATATATATATATATATATATATATATATATATATATATATATATATTCAGTATCTATATTTTTGCGGTATCCATTAGTTCAACCCATTAGCCGCCTCCTACAAAACGCGAATTAAGCGTTTCAGAAATATTAATGATGCTCGTTTATTATTAGTGGTTTGCGAGTCATACGACTGTCTCGTGACTACATAGTGCAAACTTGTTGGTTGGTTGGCCGGTATACAAGTTTATACCATCATATAGGATTCTTTTAACGCTTAACTACACAAACTGTTTAATGATTTACTGATATACTTAATTATTAATGATACCTTTATCTTTTATATTCATAAAAGATAAAAAAAATCAAAGAACGTAGAGCAACAATTTCAAAGAGCTACTTAGAATATACAACACTCATTAATATTCAGTCAAATCGTCACCTAATTTGAATAAATTATTATGTAATCCCCTAGTCACTCATCGAATTACATAATATGATCATTGATTTCACTCTAAATAGGAGGCAGATGAAGATCATAATATTTATATTTATCCCAAATTCATATAATAATTCAAGCTTACCGAATTTTACGTTTTTATTTTTTTTTTTCGATATCCGTTTGGTATTTTTATTTAAGGATTTGTGAAACCTTTTTTATTTCTTATTGTATGTTCCTACTCGTCTTTAAGATTTGGTCAATTTAATATACGTTTGAAACGATTTTTCTTTTTTGGAGTATTCAATATTACACAAAAACGGAATACATTATAGAATGTCGTCCTTTATGAATAAAATTTAAACTAATATAAGGGTAATATCCTTTTCACCCGTTGTACAAAATTAGGGCAGCCAAAAAAAAATTTGTTACAAAATTTCAGGTATCATCTTTCGTTTAAATGTGTTGGTTCGATTGAAAACCCCTTTTTCCGTTTTTTTTTTTTTTTGTAGTTTATTTTGGTACCCGTACACATATTCACAGAGAAGCGTTCCCGTCTTTCCGTATCGATATCCGATTTTTATTTTATTTAGTGAGTTGGAAAACGTTTTTTATTTTATTTTTGGATCACATCTTAAACCCAATCTACCATAAATGTTTTATTGGTGAACGGAAAAAGCAATGCAACAACAAAACATGGAGATTTTTTTTTTAGGGATTTTTGTATTTTAGCGTGGGACGCTGTACGGGTGGGTTGAAGGAGTAAAAAGTGGTTTTTCCATTATACATCATGTTTTGTTGAACAAAAATCGATTAATATTTTTTTTTTTATATATATTTTGATGATTAACTTAAATTTTAGTTCATTGATTTTTCGAACAATAAATTTATTTCTCTGTCGAACTTTTATTTTTCTACATGATTTAATTGATAGAATAGATTTTAAAAATCCCTAACAAGTTGTATTTTGTGTGCGGTATAAAATACTTTTATCGCAAAAAAATTTGTTAAGATGTTTAAATATTTTGTGAATGAATTTTGAATATAATATAGATTTAATCACTTGTCAATAACAATGTTATATACTTGTAAGCTAGAAACGTTTTGTAATGTGTGGTTGACATTTTTTTGAGCTTTATTATACAAAAAATTGTGAACAGGTAACACCCGCTTTACATGATACGCGCAATATAGGGTTTTGCTACAGCACAGTTATGTATATATCCAAAGTTCATTTAATCCAAATCAATCAAATAATTTTAACAAGTTTGGATGAATAAATCAACTTTCAACGTCCGGTATCAACCGGTACATTTTATTAACACATTGTGCACGTACTTTAAAATATCACCAGAAATTCATAGTAAAAACTGCGAAAGCCGGAATCTCAAGGGACCGATCTAATTTTCCACCATTAACAAGTTTTCCGCGTTTCAGAGTTATTTTGGATATTTTGAAAATCTATTTGGATGAAGTGTAGCGAACAAAAACCAAACAATAAAAGTTTATAGCCTTCGTTTACAAGAGATGGCAATTTTTTAAGAGCAAATAACAAAAATTGCTTCTGCACGCTTTCAATTCTGTTAGAATGATAGTCGTAAAACGGAGACCATATGACACTAGCGTATTCAAGCTGCAAACGAACGAGAGAAGTATACAATGATTCTAAAGTCAAAGTATTATGAAAATCTTTAGAATTTCTTTTAATAAACCCTAACATAGCATATGCTTTATTAACAATTGCATCGATATGGGAGTTAAATGATAAATCTGAACTAAAGATGACCCCCAAATCATTAACCACATTAACTCTACTCAATAATTGGTCGTTAAGAAAATAATCAAAAATTAATGGATTCTTAGCTTTAGAATAAGTAATTACATGGCATTTATCAACATTTAAAAACATTAGGTTAATAGCACACCAATCACGAAACCTGTTTAAGTCGCGTTGAAATAATTCACGATCATGTCACCGGCAAATAAAACACAATCAGCATATTCAAAACAGTGAACAATGTCATTGATAAATAATATAAATAATAAAGGCCCTAAGTGGCTTCCTTGTGGCACACCAGACGATGCAACAAAATATGCTGATGATGTATCGTTTATCGTAACATACATTTTCCGACTTGATAAGTAAGACCTTATCCAGTTTAACGGAATAAAGTCACAATTCAGTATATTAAGTTTTTCCAATAATACTCGATGATTCAGTTTGTCAAATGCCTTTGCAAAATTGGTATAAATCACATCGACTTGAGTACCCGCTGTAACCGAATTGATTAATTTATTTTGGAAAACGGCCAAAATAGTGACCGTTGAACGATCACTAATCCATTTCTTAGAGTGGAAATATAATTTGTTATTGACCATTGACTCGAATAGTTTTGGAATAGAAGATAGTATTGTAATACCGTGATAATTAGTTACATCACTGCGGGCCCCACTTTTATAGATCGGTATGATTTTTGATATTTTCCAGGCATCAGGAAATCTGCCTTGTTTAAGACTTAAGTTAAATAATAGGCATAACCGAGCAGCAAATCCATCAGCACAACGCTTTAATAGAGACACGGGTAAGTTATCAGATCCAGGACCCTTTGAAGCGTCCATGTTTAATAATAGCTCCACCATATCTATAGTTCAGAAAAGATAATTTTGGAATTATCACCAAATAAAATGGGTACATGCGTGTTATCTTTAACAAAAACGCTTCCGAAGTATTCCGCAAAGAAATCGCAGATTGTTTCTGGATTGTTAGATTTTTCTCCTTTGAATTCTATAAACGATGGCAAACCATTATTATGGCTCTTAAGTTTGATAAATTTCCAGAAATTCTTTGGATTACAGCGTAAATCATCTTCTATGTCAATAATGTAATTATTGTACAGAAAAAAGTTTAGGCAAGAAAATTGACTTCGTAAAGATTTAAACTGTAAAAGATCACGATGTAACCCTGTTCGCCTGTATATCCTGTGATATTTATTTCGCGAAGCCTCTAATTGCTTAAGTTCTTTTGTGAACCATGGGTCGTTACGCATATACGACTTTTTGACCATAGTTTTAGGAATAAATTTCTCAATAATATCAGTTAAAAATTCATTGAATATATTTATAGAACTATTGATATCATAATTTGATAGAGTAATTGCCCAATTATTTTTTGATGAACAAATATTTATGGATTCTTGATCGGCGTGCAAATAATCAAAGACAGTACAGTTTTTAATGAAGTTAAAATTTTTTGAGCATTCGAAAGAAATATTTATTGAAACAGGTGTATGATATATACTCGAAAACTCAGCAATGTCGTCGCACAATTCAAGCTTAAAAAATCTAAGCTTAGTATAAAAAAATAAGTCCAGAAAAGTGCCGCGACTATTAGGTATGTTGTTGATCTGAGAAGGTTTGCCATAAAATCACACACTAGAGTGAAAGATTGACAAGTATTGGAGGGCACAAAAACATTGTCATCCATCATCCAAATTAAATCGGGAAAATTGAAATCGCCTAAAATAATGAAGTCAGTGCATTCTTTAACAAAGAGCAACAACTTAGTAGAAATGCTTTCAAGAAAAACATGACAAAAAGATGTAGATGGATTAGGGGGAAAATATACTGTGCTAACTATTATAAAAGATGTGTCTATTTTAATAGACTCCACGATAAGATCAGAAAATACAAGTTCACTGAAATAGTTTTTCCGAACTGCAATTAGAACACCACCACCTTTACAGTTAGCACTATAACTATACCGATCGCGATGGAAAACACAAAAAATCCGGATGAAAAAAATTTATCCGTACTAAAATTGACAGTCAGCCAAGTTCAACTGGGTAAAAACTGTTTGCACAATTTCTGAAGACATCCATGCCTTTGGATTATTGTAGTAAGAAACTGGAAGAGAGGACTTTTTTAAATTTTTGAAGCACCTTGGATTAAGGTTTTTACTTAGGACGGCCGGCTTTTCGATTATCCCATCTGCGAATACGATCAGAAGCAACGTTAATCATTCCTTTGATAATTTGTCGTGTGGGAATTTTGTTCTTTTAGGGGCAATGTCCTATTGGGCAAAGTTTTATAGTACAGGGCTGTTTCATCAGCATTGGCGATATCGCCCTAATTTTCCTTTTCACTCCTCAACCGTACGGCTATTTACTTCGTTTGATTCTCCACTCGTAATGTTGAATGTAATGTTATACCTCGAACGAAAACTAGATAACCATTGAGTCGATGCCCTAAACTCAATTTTCAATTCTCGTCCAATGTTTAAGGCTGCTTCTTGTAAAATTGGTATATTTTTTGCACGCGCTTTGCAGAACCACTCGAATGTGAACATGTTTAATGTTTTAAATTTCTCGGTAACATATTTGAAACTTTTTTTTCGGAATCTTTGAGTCTAATTACATCGTATTTTTTTTTAACGATAGGCAATGCGGTCGTTTACACATTTTTCTGCAATAAAGTCAAAATAGTAATTCGCAAACTCAACAAATTTAAAAATTATATACCTGTATTTCGTTCTACACAATTTATCATTTTAAAATCTTCTGTACACTAAATTCATAACCTCAAACTTTGACAATCAAAAAATCCAACTAACAAATTTTCTTAAATGTAACCATTTTTCGTGACATTTTCCGCATATAAAAATGTAACAAAAAAATTGAATCTTACTTTCCGTGTTCGACATATTATAGTTCATTAAATTTACATTAAATTACGAAAAAAAGGTTTCCGTTCACGTTTCACAGTTCTCCGCGTAAGGAGGTTGATATTATATTACAAATAGAACTTAATTTTTTATTTTCCGGCTTTCGTAATTTCCGCCATACACAGTTTTTACTGTAGTTCAATGTTTGCCGCTATTGGCTCTCCAATAGTAACTTATAGAGTTAAATTATTCTGAATCGATTTTGATTTACGTCATGATTTCAGGTATGCATTTATACCCGTTTCAGTCACCAGGAACAGAGGGAATAAACATTTATTTAACTCAACAACATCGTTAACTGAAAATACCATAATAATAAACCACCATCTCCTTTCGGTAAACTTTTTGGAACACTTTTACTTTCACTACCGCGTTGTTTCTATATAGAAAAGCATCAAATAGCCAAAAACGTGTTCGAAGACATAAATTCACTAGGATTGTTTACAACCATAATTTCAATTATACCAGTTCGACATTATATCAAAGGTCGAAGATTATATCGAAGAAATTAGACATTATATCAAAGGTCGAAGTTTTAAAGAAAAAGTCCGAAGGTCACAATAGCTCGTTAACGTTTGAAGCATTTATTGAAATATAGCAGAATCGTGTAAAAATTCTTCGCTCTATCAAAACTTCAATATTCGGGAATACGTTGTAGGATATAAACCAAAGGTAGAAAAAATATTTATGTCCAGATATAATAATGTGTGTGAATGGGAATCACAAACTTTGTAATTGTTGGGATTTTCAAAAACCGGATGTTTCACCCATGAAACGATTAGAAATTGTTCGATCACTGCAACTATGTACCAATTGTTTGGAATCAAATCACAACGTGGTTGAATGTCAGGATCAAGGATGTAGTTTATGTTCACTTGAACACAACATATTACTTCACTTCAAGGGCAACGGCTCAGATGGTACATCACAGTCACATTGAAAACGACCCAATTTCAATCAAGTTCGTCGAACGGAAATGTTCCAAATGTACAATCTTCAACTGTTTCACATAGATGATAAAATGAATACTTTATTGAGTCAAGTGGTTGTACCTACTGCAATTGTGTGGGCTACAAGAGAAGATGGTACGGTTATATCTTGTCGAGCACTACTAGATATCGGCTCATAATCTCATTTTGTGACCGAACATATACGCCAGTTAATCAATATTAAGAAAAACTCCACGACTGCAAAAATCGAGCAGCATTAAAAGTAGTGTGTCGATTAAAATTCAATCACGAACTTTAAATTACGATTTAAACTTTTTAAATTTATTTAAACTTTTTAGTATTACCAAGTATCACAAACGACCTGCCATCAAACTATAAACCAGTAAATACAAAAGATATCCTGCAGCAAGTACCGTTGGTCGATCCGTGGTTTTATAAACCAAATTCCATTGACACGATTTTGGGTGCAGAGACTTTTAATGAAATCGTATCACTCGAAAAATTGTTGTTATTCAAGGAAATGCCATCATTTATTAACACCTTATTGGTCATGTCATCACGGAAAAATACAGTCAACTTCAAGCAATGGAGTCACCCTCCAAATTGAAAAGCTATAACACAAATCATTCGTCGACATTTGTTTGTGCACAGCAAGAACTGCCCAATCAAATACAAAGGTTCTGGGAAATGGAATCGATACAATCCTAGCAAAACTATTCGATTCAAGAAAAATTATGTTTCATCATATTGGTAATTCAATCTACGCGGCTATGGCCCAATTCAAAACACTTGAAGCTAAACTAAAAAGAAATCCAAAACTGCATCTCAATATTGTGAATTTATTAATGAGTACATTACTCTACAATATATGGAAGAAGTTGATGATCCAAATGCCTTCACAAAGCCATATGGAAAATTATTTACCACATCATTGCGTGTTAAAGGAAACCAGTACTACGACCAAACTAGGGAGTCTAGTGAATAGGAAATAAAGTGATATAAACTGAAAACAATTAACTATGGTACAGCGTCAGCACCATTTTCTGCTATACGAACATTACATCAGTAATGTTAAAATTAAAATTTTAATTATCCTAATGGTTCGATTATACTTAAACATGATTTTTATGTGGATGATGTACTAACAGGGGCCAATTCGATTTCAGAAGTATCAACCTTAAAAATTGATTTAAAAAATTTATTGAATAAAGGTGGTTTTGAGTTACGAAAGTTTGTATCAAACGAGCCGTCTATTTTATCAAGCGAAAATGAATTAAGTCAAAATGTTTCGGTTTTAGGTTTACGGTGGGATTACAGAAATGATAATTTTCAAATGCATTTTGATCAATTTGAAATAGACAAAACCAAAGTATATACTAAGAGAGTGGTGTTATCAGAAATATCTAAACGCTTCGACCCACTAGAAATATCCGTTCCTATGATTTTCATTGCAAAACTATGCATGCAAACGCTGTGGTCACACACAGAATTTAATTGGGATACTGAGTTGCCGCATCTAACTTTAAAGAATATTGGGTTCAGGTTAAATCTCGATTAGTACAATTAATAATGATCTCATCCCCTCGAACCATTGGAATCCAAAAATATAAAAAAATTGAATTGCATGGCATTGAAGATGCTTCGGAGAAGGGCTACGGATGGATTGAAATTGTGTGCTTCTTTGCTTTTAGCCGAACTTATGGAGAAAACACTAAGCACAATGGAAATACATTTTCATTCTATTTATTATTGGTCTGACTCGGAAATCACACTTTTACGAATTAAAAGTGAACCGTCGAAATTCGTGGTATTTGTTGCTAATCGTCTCAGTCAAATTCAATAATTATCACCGCCAAATGATTGGCATTTTGTTCCTACATAAATGAATCCTTCCGATTTAGTATCGAGAGGACTTATGCCAGAACAATTTGAAGAATCAAGTTTATGGTGTGATGGTCCACAGTTCTTGTATTTGAATCGTGAGTTGTGGCCAAGACCATCGGCAACCAAAATTAATGAAACTGTGAAATTTGAACTTCGTAAAAATCAAACAGTTTTGGTCAACCATATTAATAAATGCAGTTTATTTGAAGAATATTCATCGATAAATAGATAAATCTTTATGTAAACGTTTCATCGACAATTGTAAATCAAAACGAGAAAATCGAGATATTGGAAGAATAACCACACATGAACTCGAAAGTGTAACGAGACATTTAATTAGAACCATACAACAGTCTGAGTATGGTGATGAGATAAAAACTCTTTGCAAATCACAAATTGTTACACCTAAGAGTAATTTAAAGTCACTTAGTCCATTTTTGGACATCGATGAGCTTCTAAGAGTAGGAGGCCGATTACACCACGCTAATAGTCCATACGATTCACAACTTTAATATATTTTACCAGCATCGCATGCATTCCAAAATTGTTAACTCGATTCGAGCACGAAAGAATGCTAAATTGTGGCCCTCAATCATTGTTGTACAGTCTTCGATTGAAATATTGGATCAAAGGAGGTCGGAATTTATTGATTGATTGATTAATTGATTAGAGTGTACGGCCAAGGACGAACCAGGAACTCCCGGAATGCCGGGCAGCACCGTATACTCGTGTTACATATAACAAAACCGAAGGAGTGGAAGGAATGTTAATTATGACAGAGTCGACCCGGTTACTGACACCTAAGCGATCGATAGTTAGTATTTTTGTGATGTAAGGAAAGAAAATGTTTGTTAGTAATGACAGTCTCTTATTAGCAACATTAATATCAGCAACGCCACCATTCAACGGTTCTCTGCAAAGTTTCTCTGAAAACAATATATATTAAAGAACTAATTGCCCTTAGTCGTAGGCTGTAATAAATTGAATTAATTTTCATCTGCCATTATAAATTAATTAATTCAAAATATAATAAGATAATTATTACAATAATATAATTTCTGCAAACCGTAGGCTGAAATAAACTGGATTAATTTTCTCCTGAAAGTACAAACTTATTAATTTGTTCCATAACAATATATTAATATTAGAATATCAAAAATAAGATTTCAGAAATATAATAATATAAAATACAACAATCCAACAACACTATTTAATGAACTAATTACTTTTAACCGTACCCTGTAATATAAAGCATTAGTTTTCGATGACAATTTACAAATTGAATATTTTAACTCCATGCTGCTAAAATTTATTAAGTGAGCTTCTATTTATATTCACTTAACTAGAATTAATATTACCGAAATTCATCCAAATGAATTTTCAACAAAACAACCAAACGCTCGAACTCGACCGAATCAACCATTTTACAACAAATACACGAGCACCATAAAAATATCGAAACATAAATATATAAAAATATAATTATTTAAAAATATAAATATAATAATATAATAATAAATCAATATATAATAATAACATTATATAATAATAGTATCATGAGTACCGCATGTACACCAACACAAATCTCCAAATCAACAAAATCACCGAAATTACTATAAATAAATTATTCCCTTTTTTAAGACAATTAAACTTTTTAATTCGATCGAATCGTTTTGACCAAATTCACCAAATGAGACAAGAATTCTGAAACATTAAAAATTCCCTTTCCTTCATTTTACGATGCATTATACCAATTTTACCTTGTTTTTCAAAAACTAGAATGGCTTACTACTCACCTCAAACCCAAATTAAACTGTGTTCAAATTTTGTAACGTTCTGAATACCACAGAGCCTTTTCATATAAACTTAAACCAACCTATATTACATAAATATATACGAACCAAATAGCTCGTTTATGGCACTGTTGTTTATGCTTCAAAAGTTCAACTTCAAATTATTAATAATGTCCTAACACTACAAAATACTTAAACATTTAACCAAACATTTCGATGGGTGCAAAGAAAAAACAGTCAATTGTCAATAAGATCATAGTGGTGAATAAAATTTAAATATATAAGGTTTGTATCTCTGCTTGTCATACTTATTTCCACCACCACAAGGATCGCACACTTTTTATCTTTATTCCTATTTTCTATTTACAATCAACTACGGGAATCGCACAATCACATACATCCACTACAAACTGTTTATATCGTTTTGTTTCACTAAAATCAGAATGATCAGACAAAGATGCATATTGTACCCTATGTTACACGACTCGAACACGATCAAATGTAAACCAAAATTCATGTAAATTTTAGAATTTTTAGAAACAATTTCTTTATTCAATCTTTTTCGACCAGAACACCAATTCAAAACCAAATTTATTAATTTTAATACCAAATTATTACCTAATATTCTAACTTATTTGATTCTATGACCACAAATTTAAATAAAAATGAACAATGCTTCGGTATATCAAACAACAAAAACTATGAAAATCAAATAATTAAAATGTATACTCATCTGCGATCTGGCTTCTATTGATGTAGTCAATAATCATATAATTATTTAATGATCATTTAGTAATTAATTAATTAATTTGAACAACAACACAAGACACATTAATTATTTAGTAATAATTAAATAAAATTAAACAATTATTTTTTCCACACACAAAACATAATAAAAATTAATTAATTTTAAAAATGAGGAGATCGGAAAAAACACATCCGATCTTTTCAACGACACAAACCCGGATCATAGGAGGTCGGAATTTATCTAGAAAAACTGTGAATAATGGCACCAAATGCTTTAGGGTTCGACCAAAAATAAATTCACAAATTATAGGTGACTTATCCAATTCCTCGTGTAAATCCATCAAGATCATTTGCCATAACTGGCGTGGACTTCTGTGGGCCATTTATTATTTGTCATCAATTACGAAAAAAGATAATGATGAAATTGTATGTAGCACTGTTTATATGCTTTTCCACAAAGGCCATCCATATGGAAATCGTTGATAATCTATCAACACAAGCGTTTATCGCAACACCGTCGATTTCTAAGTTGATTGGTGGAAATGTTTGAATATATGTTTGGCTCTGGCTGGTATTGTCATTACATTTCCACTGCTAGCTAAATTTATAACTGTTGGCTTAGTGTCAATGCAATTGATTTTCAGCAGGTTCTGGCTAAACATGGTGTCAAGTTTCAAATGTCTCATCATATCTCGGCCCATGATATCATCCTGAGTGATAGGAAAGCTATCTCAAACCACATGAAACTTTTGTGACACCTTGAGTTTATTACTAAACTTAAGTTCTATTACATATGAACCTATCGTTAGAATTTTATTTGTTCCTGTACCATGTAGGTAAATTTTCTCGTTAGTGTTTATCCGTGATGGATCAATAAGATATTGCTGCTTGATTAGTGAAACGTCTGCTCCTGAGTCAAGTAAGAGGTTGACGGACTGTGATTTAGTCGCTGAATTCTTAGGTGTTACCGTGTTAGTAACTGAACAAAACTTTGAACAAAGAAATATTTTATGACTATTATGTTTGGATTTGAAAGATGCAGGATTGTTAGATCTAATTGGGTTGCTTAATATTAATTTGTTTTGGTTATTTAATAAAGATTTAGGCTTTTTGATATTGAATTTTGGCTTATTAACAAGATTCCCTGATAAATTGATCGGTACTGAGAAACTCGCAGTTTGCTTATGAAATGGAGTGCTTGACGCTATGTTCAAGGCTTTGATAAGGTTTTTACTAACCATAGTGCTCGATATTATCAGATTTTATCAAAAATCAGGTTTTAGCTTTATAACTAGGGTGCTTGTTGTAATAGTCGAGACTCCGTTTGTTGTAGAGAAGAATTTTGGTTGTATTTCAACCATTGGACTATCATTATAGGATGATAAATTGTTTGAATTGAAGTGTTGTTGACTCAGGCATCGTTCCTCTCTTGACCGTTGCTGAGTCCATCGTAGTTTTCCGAAGGTAGGCTATCATCTGCATAGTAATAGTTTATTCTGGAATTGGGATAGTTGGGATGCCTGGATATCTCCAGCCCCTTGAGAGAATCAGTGATATTATCTACCGAAGGGTGGTATCGCGTTAGTTGTTGGTTTTGTGGATTTTTAATAGGAGAAGAGATATGACAGGATCACGCCATTGAATGAACCTGTTTGGTTAACGTTATTTGAGACATATGAACGGTTTTGAGTTGTTTTCAGCATAAATACGGTTCTGGTTTTGGTAGTTAGGTGGTGGAGAATATTCCCGATTGGATTGACTCATGGGTTGAGGATTATTTCTCATCCTCAGTCTGCTTTTGGCTAATATGTACCCTCTGTTTTACTGTAGTTGCAGATTTTTGGATATTCCCTAATTATATTTTTGGATATTTTGTTCCTTTGAAAACTTTGTTTAACGTTGTATTGGGAATTTTGGTTCCTATTGCTTGCTGATAAGCCCTTGTGACTAATTTCGATATTTCCACTTTTGTTACCGTATAGTTTCTTCTCACAGTGGTACATCACAAGGTACATCATAAGGTACATCACAACACCAGAAAGAATAGAAAAAAAATTAATACAACTTTAATTCATCGTTATTATCAGTTATCGATGCTAATACCGCGCAATTGGCGCAGTGGTTAAAGCTGCGGTATTTGAGACGAGAGGTACCGCATTCGAATCCCAACGGGAGAGGGTTGCAAAAGGGATTTTTCATCACCTGATTACGATCAGTAACGACGATGAACACAACTATGACCCCCTGTTGGAGTGCAGAACCCATGGGCCGAACCATGGTCCTTGTCAGTACAGGCTGGTTGGAGCAATGCAATGTGCAGATGGATTTAAAATTGAACCTGTATTCATAAATCCTCGATTTGGCTGGTGACGGCGTAAGGTAGGACGTTCAAAATTAACCGCGAAAGAGTTGGGAGAGCTTTGGCCCCAGAAAAAGGTTGCAGGGTTCAGATACAAAAAAAAATATCGATGCTAATTTGATTTTGGGGTTTCAATAAGTGCCGTGAAAATGTTTCATTTTTTTATAATTTTCCATTTTCATTGTTAATTTCCTTCCGCATTATTTCGATTTTCATTTTATATACAATAAATATATATATAATAAAATGTTTAATCGAAATTTAACTGTGCTCTTTAAAAGTCTGATATCGAGTTGTCTAAAACACTGCTGTGAAGTTTTCGACAAATTTCGACATTCAAAAATATATACGTACCAAAACTTTCTATAATAAAAACCGAACTCGTCGCGTAGCACACGCCACATGGGTAGTTAGGTGAAGATTTGCTCTACAAATTAAAATTTTGATTTGATATTTACTTTAATTAGCTATTTTGTAAATATACTTGCTAAAATTAAAAACTTCATTGTTTTGATAGTTTATGAATATTCTTAGAACCAAACCTTTTTAATTATATGGAATCTAAGTATCGCTTAACGCAATTTCACATTACGCGGTATTTTTTTGGAACCAAACTATACCGTGTTAAGCGGGGGTTACCGTATTTCTATGCTACCACACTACACATAAAAAAAAATATATATTTCTATCATAATTCGAACGCATATAAATTATTCAAGTGAAAATGGAATATTCAAATTTCGATTTTAAATAAAAAGCACAAAACGAATAAATTTGTTACGATACACAGCATCATAATATCTATAAACGAGAAGATATATTATAAGTTTTACTCGATTATTTGTGTTATCGAAATCGATACAACGTCATATATGTGCGATATAATAATATGTCTTTTGTAGATATATACATATACATACATATATACATACATAATAAAATGCCTCGAAGACAAAATCCTTATAAAATATCTTTTATACTCGAATGTGTATATGCATATATGTATGAAACGATTACAGATTCATTACGAACAAAAATCGAACAGAAATACATAGAAAATCCATTAAGCTTTTTAAATTTTCATTAATTTTTAATTCAATTTATCTTTGTTGAATAGATTTCAAACATCTTCTGCATAATTTAATTTTGAATACGAAATTTTTGAATGGATATATTGTATTATGGTGGTGAGCAAGAAATAAAAAAAAAATCGGAAGCTTTTCAAATTGCAACATTGTTGACGACGACATTTGTATAGATAACACATAAAAAAATAATAAATGTTATGTCCTTCGAATGGTGGGTATAAACATAGAATGGTAGAAAACAATGAAAAATTGTTTGAAGAATTGGATGCAAAATATTGAAATTATTTAGAGCTTTTTATAGCAATATTTGGTGCATGGTGGTTTTTTTTTATAAATTTTTTATTCTCTCGAATACACACCACCAGAATATGTTCATGATGGAAAATTGGTAAAAAATAATTGAATTTTTATTTTTTTAATTTTTTTCTGGATACACGACACTTTTTCGAATGATTTATGTTGTACAATTTTCATCCAGTTTTGCTTCACTGGTGGCGATGTGCTATTGCATGTCCATTGTGAAGATTGTTTAAAATTGTAAAAATGTTTTAAATGCTGTACAATTTAAGTTCCACATTTTAAAAGAATCCCCGTTGAAAAAGTCTTTGACATATATACAATTTAGATTTAAACCCTGAAAATCATAGTTCATAGAACGTGATAGAAAATTTAATGGTGGACTAATTTTACTATCTTGATTTTATATCATGTTTTGTTTGTTTGCTAGATTTTTCAGTTTTCAAACTACTTGTACTAATTTGGAGTTAATATTTAGCTAGTAATATCACTTACTCCCTGACATCTTCGATCAATTAGTCCAATCTTGGTTAGATCATTAGCCTGCCAAAACTATAATTTAACACTTTACTCTAAAATAAGTCTGTAACAAAGTAAGCAATTGATACCTTTGAAAATTTAATTGGATCCCCACTCCCTTACATTTCTGATAGCACGATTCAAGAGTATTATGGACAGCTGGACACGAATGCGGTACTTCAAAAATATGTACATTTATGTAAAATGCGGCAGTAATTTAGTCATAATGTTTTGTAATTTGAAAATAAGTTATCGAGAGTTTTTACCAGGTCCTGGTAATTGCAGATAATATCTGTTTAATTAGAATTTGGGCATTTTAAAAAGTACATCTTTTCGTTCCAAATAAATTCATATTTACCTTCAGCATTATGTAACGTTTCAACCTATCTACCTTAATTTTTGTCCTGGGGCTATATTGAATCCAGTACACAACGTCTCCATTACTAATTTTAAAACTACTACTATTTGACTGCAAGTCATACCTTGTCTTTATTCGATAGATGCGACCTTCTGTTTATTGTGTCTTGCAGAAGCGTTAACATTTATTATCTTTTGTCTCAGGTTAATGGCGTTATCCTGTTGGGCGACTAGTTCTGCTACTGGTGATCTAAATTTTATATTGCTTGGGTATCGCTGTTCTCTGCCAAAGACGACCATTGTTTGTGAGTTTCTTTTGATTCATGAACTGCACTACAATATACGCTTTTATAAATAGGGGAATGTATATTGATCCCAATTATACTGGTTATACTAGAAAATTCTCTTCTATAATATAGAGTGGTACTCTAAATCTGGATATACTCAGTTGTTCAAAAATTGTGATCCTAATCACACCGGTATGTATATTGACTAACATCTTAGTTAGATGAGAATGGACCAACAAAATCTATTTCTGTTTGTTCCTATGGCACTAAAACGTGAGATTGTTTAATCTTTCCTCTTGTTCTTGTTTGGGATTTTTTCTGGCTGCGCAAACCTCACACATCATAAACCACTCTTTGATATTCCTTCACCGTCGTTTAAAGATGAAAATTTATCTGGTAATCTTTCATAGTGGTGATGAAGTCATTCACGATTAATTTATTCTAGACATCGAGAAGAGCTTTATAGGATGATGACTACACGAGTTTCGTTAATCCACATCTTGAAAGAGTTCTCCAGCATGCAGACGTCTGTTATACAACTATGAATTTTGCATTGTTCCTCGGTATATGAGATTGACAGTCTATTATTTTGTTTTATTGCGAACTTAAAATTGGAATTTTGCCATCAATTTATGGAGATTTCAAGATTTGTTTAAGTCCTCAGTTTTTTCCAACTCTGGGATACATCATGGCATTTAGAATGGCTCTCATACTCATCATTTTCTCGGATTGTTCGGTGGCAGTTGTTACTTCTTCTGCTTACTCTTCTCAGTTAGAATACTATTCTTGACCATTGAAACTTGTGACGATTTTATTTCCAACGCTACTGCTTCCCCCGACGATGTTATTTGTGGCATAAGAATTAGCAATTTCGGTATCGCTATTGATGTCTTCTGGATTTATTTTCGCTCTTTTGTACCTTTAAAAACAGTAACACTTATACTGAATCACTGTAGTAGCACTAGTTTATTGGTTGAATAAGGTTCTTTAGGTTTTGTTAGCCTCAAAACTGTATGATCATAGATTGACTTAGAATGTAATTCCGTAAAAATTAATTGGATGATGCAATCCTCACTGAATTCGGTAATTTAGAATTTAGCAAATTTTTTATCCTTTATTTAAAAATATAATAGCCAAACTATATTTCTCATTTTAAGAATTATAATTTCACTAAAGCTATAATTAGATGTGTATCTTGACGAAATGTAATCTAAACCAGATTACGAATTATACATGATAAGCCAAGACGCCAATTGAACCAATTGATCTGATCTGGATAAGATCAGTCGTCAAGATATACGGCCATCATTGCATTAAACTTTAGTGAATAAGCTTCTGAATTTAACTCTGAGAGGAATATACACAACACCAACAAGAAATTTGGTGTCACTATACTAATTAAAATTTCGATCAATATCATATCAAAAGTAGAATTTGTTGTATGGTTACTATTTTACATTTTCTGTTTTGTTAATGGTTTTACTAACAAAAAAACTCAAAAACGAAGGCCATTATAGTCTTTCCGTAAAATATTAAAACCTGGAATAACAACTCCAGATACATATATATAACAAAATATGTTAAAATCCAAATATAATAAAATATTTACAGCAATAAATAAAAAAAAATTTAATTTTAAACCAATTATATAATACTGGATTAGAATAAGAAAACACAATATAATAGAGTTGTGCACACACGAACCACATTACTCAGACCACAAAAAAAAAGAAAATCAAGTATCGATGACAAGACCAAAGCTGGGGGTCTAATATGTAATTTTCGACGAGTGTATTTTTTTCGACGATGTCGAAATATGCTGTCATAATAGAATGAAACAAACGACGCGTTTTTTTAGATAAAGACGAAAATTTTACGACAGCAATTCAGGTGACGAATGGAAAGAAAAATGAGTGGTTTATATTTTAAACCATGTTTTCTTTAATTAGTATATTCTTCAGTTTAGTTGTTTATTTATTATAAAAATGTTAACTAAATAATTTATTTATTAATAAAAAAAATGGTGTTTTCGAATTTATTTTAAATTTATATTTTCGGTGTTGTCGAAATTTCATAATAGATATTTTCGACATTGTCGAATCGGTTGACGATGTCGAAAAAAAACGGGAGTCGAAAATTTCATAATATACCCCTGATTAAGCTATCAATGTATCATAGCATATTTAGTCCCGATCAATTAGCATACTGAAGACGCGTGATCTAAACTGACCAAATACAAAGCAAACAGATCCAAGATTAGAAATAATTCGTTGTGAGTGAGTTGAATCCTAAACAGTGGGTTAGAGAAACCCAGAGTAGGCCTAGCGTATTAACTTAGAAATATTTGGTTATTCCTTGTCTTATAAGCCAGAGCATATACATTTATACTAGATATTATAGCCGTTTCTAAAGAAAAATTTAAGATTTTGAATAACAATATCTAAAATCGTTTTCCTGCTGTTTAAACTTAACATACCTAATATTCTAAGCCTGCTAATATAAGGAATATAACCAGCATAAGGTTTAGATTTAAAAATCAGAAACCTGGTAAATTTCATCTGTACACGCTCAATCTGATCACTTTACATATTATAAAATGGATTCTAAATCTGTGATGCGTATACTCCAGCACATTTTTGACCAAACAATTAAAATGCAATATAACAAAATTAGGATCCCGAAACGTTTCCAATAATTTTATGAGCTCTAGAACAAATTTAATTTACGTGAATTTGAATGTTCAATTTCGAATCGAAAGTAACCCCATGGTCAAATAATTTAACTCTTTTTAAATTATCACTCATAATATTGTAATCGTATAACATCGGCTTATTCACTAATTTGTTAGTGAAAGAAATTACCAGACACTTTTTAAATTTAGTTTCATTGCATTGTGTTCACACCACAATTGGAGGTTATCTAAATATCTTTGCAGGGCGACGGAGTCAGCTAAACTATAAACAGTTCTGTACATGTTCAGATCATCAGCATAGAACAAATGATTACATTTTAGTACGAGTTTAACATCATTAACAAAAATAATGAAAAACAAGGGACCCAAAATGGAACCTTGAGGGACTCCAGAATTAATTAAAAAAGGTTTTAAGATTTGTCCTTTGAATTTATCATTTACTGATCTATCTCCAAGATAAGAATATAGCCATTTGCATAATTGATGAGACAGTCCAATTCAACGGCATTTATCTAAAATAATAAGATAATAGTCAAAAATAATCTAAAAAAATATAATTGCGAAGATGAATTAAAACTTGGTCAATTTTAAAGTGACGGTCTCGAGTAATTCAAGATGTAAGATTTTATCAGTCGGCTCCCTACTCGTATCCGTAGTGATTGACTACCTTAAGAGATTTTGTCCATTTCGGCTGAATACTTTTTAAATATTACGAAATAACTCGTAAAAGTTACATACCCTAGTTTCAATTTATCAAGGTAGATTTGTTAAATTTAGGACAATAATAACTCCAGTTGGAATCTTACATACGCAAAGTACAGCGTAAATAATGTTGATACATCATTGAATTCACTTGTCCACCTTTTGACGAAACAAAACATCGAGTTGGCTTTGGCAATGATGTCGATATGCCTGTTAAAGGATACGTTTACGATGAATGCGACTCCCAAATCAATAGACTGTAAACATTGGTTAAAGGATTTCTTTTCCTATGAAATGACATTATCTTGCATTTATTGATATTTAACTTCAATTATTTTCGGTCACACCACTGGTACGGAAATTGTTGATGTCATCTATACGTATATCAGTATGTCTGCATTTTTAATAACCTCTGTAATGCAGTCAATGAAGTCATGAAATTCCCAAGATGCAATGTGTGACCATTTAGGAACTCCAGTAGTAACTGTAATTGCTTTAGATTTCTTATAGCCAATTGTGACATTCACACGATTTGGTGAAGTATGAGGTGACATTTATCAATATTAAATTAAGTTGAAACCCAAAAGCATACAGGCTATCAAGGTTTTTTGGTGACAGATAGAATCAAATGCTTTGCTGAAGTCTGTATACACTAAATCTATTTGGTGGTCTTTGACAACTTCATTAATGATTTTACTAGTAATTCTTTTAAATTAGTTGAAGTAAATCTACTCGGTATGAATCCATGTTGAGCGGTAGATAAATGGCGTATCAATTTAACTTTGAAAGTGTTGCAGACAACAAGCTCAAACAGTTTCGGAATTGATAAAGTTGTAGAAATTCTTCTGTAGCGCGTAACATCATTTGTTTTTCCATATTTGAAGATTGGTGTAATTTTCGAGAATTTCCATTTATCAGGAAACACGCCGGTTGCAAGAGAGTAGTTGAAGAGGATTTGCAAAGGACTTGCTAAAATATAATCATGTCTTTTCAAAATCAAAGGTGGTATATCAATTATAATTTTAATTGTTTTTAAACCTCTTTAGGAGCTTTCTTCTACAGTTTCTTTGCGTATTTTGTGGCAGAGTTATAGCTTATATTCTTGTCATAAAAAAACCCTTTACAAGTAAAAAAACATTCATCCACTATAATGTTGGAGAAATCCATATACTTTTTTCAATAGACATTTTGATTTAAACTATATCCGCTATACACTGTAATAATTGTGTTATTGTTTATTTTTAAAGCTGTAACACGTTAAAAAGTCAATCACTTACTCAAAATGTGTATCAAGGAAAATATGTGTCTCGAAGAAGCATGTAAAATGCACACACGACTTTTTTTTTACACAATGAGTCACAATATAGAATGCACACACTATGAATTTTTTTTATTAAACAAAATAGGTCATAAAAAAAAATTAAATAAATAGAAATAAAAACAATGTTAAAAATATTGTTAACATTAAAAAAAGGCGTCCGATTCGAACAATTGTTTAGTTTATACTCTGAATCTATTTGTAGTGAACCATTTAAGATAAAATAAAGATAATAATAGATATTGAATTGAATTGAATTAAATAATAAGTAATAAGAATTATCAAAACTAGAAAAACTAGTAGTCAAAAAAAAAGAATATAAAAAAAAATAGTAACGGTAAATCAGAGCATCCAACGATGCATGTAAAATTAAAATTACTCAAGTAAATATAGGGTCTGGAACCCGCAAAGAAAAAAAAAAGAAAAAAGAAAGGTTGGAAGGCCAGCAATGACATGGAAGAGAACGATGCTAGCAGAGGCAAAACACCTGGGAAAATCATGGGCGGAAATTAAAGCAATAGCCCCAAACAGAGTAAGATGGTTCAGAATATTAGACGCCCTATGCCCCTAAAATTGGAGATACAGGCAAAAAAAGAAGTAAATATTATTTTCGTTTGAAAAAAAAAGTTTCTCTATCTCAGTGACATGCCCATAACTAAACAACCAACATTTTAAATTATTTAGGAATCTGGAAACCGAATTCGATGATTTTAAATGGTTTGGTAACAAATTATATAACTCAGGGGCCATGATACTGTAAAATCGTCTACAATATTCTTTTCGGGTAAATAAAATTACACACCGATTATTAAATCATATTGGTCTATTGACTTTACTTGAGCCAAACCTATCCTGGCGTAAAAAATTTGCAAAACTTTGTATACATATCAATAGAGCAAAAGTAGGATTTGAGCTGTTCTAAACAATGGAAATGTTGTAACTGTAGATTTTTAAAAATATTTAATTCACATGGCATGTTTTTGCATTGTTATGAGAGGTTTTAAATTTTTATGATAAATCCCTCCCCATGCTGCCAGAGCATAATCAAGTTTAGAGTTAACCAGTGCAAAATAAATGACTTTAAGAATATACTTGAGACATATAGTTCGCAAATGATAAAGTTGACGGAGAGAAAAACGAGGACTTTTAGAAATATTGTCGATATGAACTGAGAATTTTAATGTTGTGTTCAATGTAATTCCTATAAGTATTTGAAACTAGACACCTTTTCTACTTGAAAACAGTTATCATTACATATGTTACGTGGACAATTCAGTGAATGGCTGGATCAACAAAATTAGGAAGATCTTCCATATTTCTAAGATCAAATAACATGAATCGTGTTTTCGAACTCAAGATCATTTCGTGTAGGTTTATCTTGAAAATAGAATTAATATATATTAAAAAAAAGTATTGGACCTAGAACGGATCACTGTGGCACACCCAATGTAACAGGAAGAGAATTGCTAATAATCTTATCAACTTTAACCGATTGCGTTCGACCAAATAGGTAAGACTTAAACCACTTTAGAACAACTTCTTTAATTCCAGCATTCCATAATTTGTTAAATAAAACAGAATAATTGACAGTATCAAAAGCCTTAGTTATATCTATGAAAAGACCAGCTACTTTTTTATTACCATTTAATCCATTGTAAATTTTATAAAGAAAAGTAATCAAAGCATCCTCAGTTGTGCATTATTAAAGAAACAAGTCTTATATAAGAATGCCAAAATTCTTTTCTTAACCGGTTTTTCGATAATTTTAGAGAAGACTGGAAGCAGGAATATCGGTCTAAAATTCGACATATTCAGGACATCACCGCCTTTATGAAATGGAATTACAATCACATGTTTCAGTTTGTTGGGACATAAACCAGTACATATACTAAAATTACAGATGAAACAAAAAGGTTCCGAGATGAACCAACCAATTTTCTTAGCGAAAACGTTGCTAAACCCATCATAACCGCAAGCATTAGAAGTTTTTAATTGACTTATCATTATGGATATTTCAGCAATAGTTACAGCTGACAACTTGCTCATAACTTAAGCAGTGTTTCCGTGAAAAATTGATTAAAACTCGATGCTACTTTGGCCGGTTCATTAAGAAGAATGCCTTCGGTATCTTTAACTTCCAATTTATTGTTAACTCTTTGCATTTTTTTACCGATTGCCTCATTAATTAAACGCCATTGTCCCTTTATATTGTTTATATTTTTTGTAAATGTGTGTATCATAGTATTGGACTCGGGTTTCTTTAACTAATGTCTCAACAAACCTTTTTTAAGTTATACGCGTGTTCTAATGTTTTGTTGTTTAGATGAGCTTGAAGTTTCTTATACAAATTAATTTTCTTGTTTATTTTATTAGAAAGTCCTTTGGAGATTCAAATTATTGGATACATTTTTCGAAATTTTTTAATGCGACTACTCTTACCTTATCATCATTACCTGGATGAACTTTAGTGACTCTGCCTCTAGCCCATGTTAGTAAAGAAGTATTGTCTTCTTTTAACAAGACCAGTTCACCTTCTTTGAAATTTTGGGGTTGTTGCCATTTAGACCTTTTTTGGATCATGGTGAGATAGTCTAGGCACCACCTTTTTTTGGAAACCTCTTGTCATATTTTGTAGAAGCTCCCACCTTTCATTTAATTTCAGCTTCACATCATTTTCGAACATATCTGACACTTCAAAAAGCGATGACCCAATCAAAAAACGTCCTGGTGTTAGTATATCCAAATCGTCAGGATCATTGGTGTAAGCGGTCGAGAATTTACTATAGCTTCAACCTGAATTAATAGTATTTGTATTTCTTCAAGGGTTGCGCTGATTCACCTTATACTCGATGAAGATGAGTTTTAATAGACTTTACAGTGGCTTCCCATAGGCTCCCAAAATGAGATGTGAAACTACCTTCTCATTATAGATTTTGGATGCAATAATCGCGAAAAATTCTTCAAACTTTCTGCGAGGACCTACAAAGTTAGTTGCGTTGTCACTACAGATTGCTCTGGGTAAACCTCTGCTACCGGTGAAACGCTTTAAAATTGCTAAGAACCCATCTGCGATCACTTACAATTTCAAGATGCAATGCCTTTGTTGCCATGCAAACAAATACACAATGTACTCCTTTAACCTCTTGAACCCTCGACCCTTCTTTGAACTTGGTGCAATAGGGCCAGCATAATCTACTCCAATATTCACAAACGGTCGTATTAGTGTTACTCGTGGGGCAGATAAATTTTCCATAATCTGCTGTCCAATTTTAGGTCTACTTCTTATACAATGAATGCAGTTTCTGGAAATCTTTTTTATAATTTCTTTTGCTCCAATTATCCAATATTTGGTTCGGCTAATAAATAATAATGTTGATGGATTTGGATGCATATATTTCAAATGCAGGTGATGTATGAGCTTCGCGGTCAACCGATGATGGTTTGGTATAATAACGAGGTGCTTGGTTGCATAAGGTATATTTCCATTTTTTAGGCGGCCACCTACCCTTAACAAGCCATTATCGTCGATAAAGAGAAACAACGATAATAGTTTGCTTTCTCTTTTTATTGTTTCATTCCTCTGTAGCTGGGAAATTTCTTCTTTAAATTTCACGTTGAACGCATTATTGTTGGCTTGTTATAAACGGCACTTTCTTGTTTAGATATAAGTCAGCAAAGTGAGCGCAAGTACTGAGTACCCCTAAAACTTGTGTAGACGAAGAAATGTTATTAATAAGACCATCTATTGGCAAAGATTCATTTCTAGTAACACAAACTGTTGTTGCAACCAAAGCAGTTTTCTTACATTCGATGGTGGTAGGTTCAATTAGCATGTTTTCGTAGTTTGGCCAATTTGTCATTGATTTCTGTAGGTATTCTGGACCATTCTACCATTTTTTGTTGTTTATTAGTTCCTTTGGAGATACACTTCTACTTGCACAATCTGCTGGATTTAATTTTGTTGGTACGTGGTGCCAATGACTGGTGAGTATTTTTCTAATATGTAGCTTGTCCTATATTGACAATGAAATAAGTCCGCCTTCTTGGTAAATCTGAAATCCAAGCCAATACAATGGTAGAGTCGGTCCAAGCATACAATGAATTAACAGGAACTTCTAAAAGTGCTGCAAATTTGTAGAGTAGTTTTGTTATTAACACAGCTCCACATAACTCTAAACGGGGAACTGATAGCTGTTTTAATAGTGCGACTCTCATTGTAGCTGCTATTAGATAAATAGAAATTTCGCTGTTTGAATTGGTTGATCCCACGTACACCCTTGCTGCATAAGCTTTCTCTGAAGAATCACAAAATCCATGTAACTGAATACTGCAATCTGCCTGCTTCTGAATATATTTAGGAATGCGAATACCTCAAAAATTTACCAAATTATTTCTTGCGGCGCACCATAATTGATTAATGTTATCTGGCAATATTTCGCCCCATTCAATTTTTGTCAGCCACAGTGACTGAAGTAATATTTTGAATGTAATTGTTGCTGAGGCCAGGCACCCAAGTGGATCGAAAAGTTTTCCACACTTTTGACGTATTGTTGATGGTTCATTCTGCAACTGTGTGACCTTGAAGGTAAAAGCATCCATGTTTGTCAGCCAATAGACTCCCAATGTTTTGATATAATCTTCAGGATCTTCGAATGAGATGCATTCCTTTCACCAAAATTCTATTGGAATTTTGTTCAGTAACTCAGGACTGTTTGAACTCCATTTGCGTAAAGAGAAGCCTGCATGCGATAAGGTAGATAATAGCTCACGAAACAATGAAACGGCTTCTGAAACATTATAACAGCCAGATAACAAATCGTTTACTTAAAAGTCTGATTTCGGATGAACTGCTACTTGGCGATACATTTTCTCCACATCTGCCACGAATGCAATATTATTTTTGCGAAACCTTGTCAAAATGCAAAACAAGTCATCCTGCATTGTCGGACCTGTCTTCAAAACGTCGTTTAAAGACAGCCCAGTAACTTGATTTACAGGAGCCGTCAAAAACCACCCGTATCTTTTTACCGGTATTGTTTATTTTAAATACGGCGTGGTGAGGTAAATAATACATCTTGCAGCTTTCATGATCAGGAATTCGTACCATGTGCCCAAGCTTTTCGTATTCTTGCATAAGTTTTGTGTATTCATTTCTCAGTTGCACCACTTTTCGGAATTTACGCTCCATTGCTAGCATTCGAGTGGTCGCTGCATTTAAACTGTATTGATCGATCTTCTCTCTCAGAGGCATTTCAACCGTTATCAAAATCTTATCAAAATCGTTGTAATAGTTGACTGACATCTTCATTGTTTATTATTATCATAAGACACTCGGTTGTAAAATTTGATTTGTGATCAGCGTACCCAGCAACAAACCAGCCAAACAAGGTTTCAATCAAATAGTGATTTGGACTTAGCAATATTTGATTTTCTTGCATTATATCGTAAAATATGTCAGTACTGATGATCATATCGATTGGATTTGGTTTGTGTAATGTTTTGCCTTGCATTTGAAACAGGTATTTGTAGATGGACAGTTAGTCACCATATGTTCTTGTTTCAAACCATTTGGGCACAAATCGTGTTTGCGGATGAAACCTTTACGCAATTCAATTTTACACCTTTGAAACTTGTAGCATTTGTGAATTGGATGCGGCTTGTTATACAATAGGTGCACTCTGCCTTGGTGGTTTCCATATGTAAAGTTTTTGATTTGCTTTTGGAAGTTTTAGTAGTTATGTTACAACTCTCTAACGCATCACATCTTTGATGTAGAACTTGGAAAAGTTCGTCAATACCGCTGGTACATCTGTCTTGACTGAATGCAAAGACCCATTCGCTTCTTCGTTAATCTTGCTTAGTAGTACGTACAAAACCCATGGGTCGTGAGATTGGCATTCTGGACCTAAAGCTTTTAGTTTCCTTAGTAACTCATCTGAGGTTTCTTGTTAATTTCATTAGAAAGTTTTTAGGAAATCCAAGGTTTAAAATTATAGGATACATTTTTCGAAATTTCCATTTGATTATTTTTTATATGCGAATTGAGTATACAAGAAAAATTATTATAAGCATCAACAGCATAAACTGGGTCGTAGACTGTTTGCCAATTCTCACGTGAAAGAGCTATTGCTTAATTTTGATTTATTATTATTCATGAAAAGCATAACTGACGAATAGTCAGTTACACCAACATCTATAAATAAGGAACATATACCTTGCTGGCTATTTATGTTCTGTCTAATAAATAGTGATCGATGCAAGTAGAGGAAAAACTCCTCGTTATTTCATTGACCTTTGATGATAGCCCAAAAAAGGACATCAAAATCAAAAATCACTTAACAAATTGATATTTAAATTACCAAAATTCCTCTATGAAATTGTTTGCACTGTGACAGTGAAGACGGTATAAACAAATAATTGTGTAAAATTGCTTATCAACTAACAAATTGATCCGAATCCCATCAGCAGATTTCAACGAAAGGCAGGTAACTTTAATTGCGTAATTTGGCACCACTTCGTCGCTAATCCATATTTCAGACAAATATTACTGCTTTCAGTTATATTCTTTCAGTTGTGAAGTTATTTTCAGTTAACAGAAAGTGCCGGCGTTATGCCCTTTATTCAAGAAAGAATTTCTTCAAAATTCGAAAACTTTCCCGGCTTATCTCTTTTCTTATAGCCTACTAAGCTATTATGTAAATAGTCTTACAATATTATGTATAGTCTTACATAATATTGTAGAAAATATTGTAGTTAGATTTTAGAGAGTCAAAATCTAAAAATAAAGCCAGATTTTATTGGATCTTTTCGGTTTTAAAATCAAAGTCTAGCTTTTCCCCGTTTTCAGTTTATTTGGTGATTTGGGGCTAAAACGTCTTTTTAATAATTCAAACGCAACATATACATCTCTAAAAACATTATATTGGGTAAAAAATTATTCAGAAACCACCAATTAATGGTTAACATTGTCCAACCCATCGAAGTTATGTTATGTGAAATTATTTGCAATCAGTAATATTAAATAATACTCAGCATTATTTTTAAAAGATTTACAAAACCACCTTTCCATTAGGCAAATCATGTAGCTACATTAAAACCAAATCATTATTATGAACTTTAATACATTTAAAATTATCATTTTTAATTAAACATAAAACATGTGAAAAAAATATTTAAAATTTCAGTCAACATCTGTCTGACAATTAAATTTTCTTATATTTATCATACGAGTATAACATGTAGGTGGGTGGGTGCGTCAAGTCTAGACATTTATAAGACGTTCTAAGTATTAAATTAATTTTTATTTTTATTGTCTATTTACAGTATGGCTTGTCAACTGCATAATCATGGTCATTCGCATGTTTCATCGTCAAGTGGTAAAGGTAACTTAAATGTTCGTGCCGCATTCATTCATGTTATCGGTGATTTTATACAAAGTGTGGGTGTTTTCATTGCTTCGTTAATGATATTCTTTAAGCCAGAGTGGAAAATTGCCGATCCGATATGTACTTTTATATTTTCAATATTGGTTATAATTACAACATTAGCAATTATAAAAGATGCTCTATTGGTAAGTCGAACAATTTTTAAGAACACTATTATAAATGTAGTTTTAAAACCTTCTATATGCTTCTTTTTACATAAATATTTGTGAAAGGATTTGAACAAATTAAATCTGTTTAGTTGAACATTTAATTTTTAAAATACGTAAAAAAATTAATACGACTTTCTTTCGTGCTCTCACCCTATTATCGTTTATCCAATTATACCCATCACTTAACACCAAGTGTATATATATATATATATATATATATATATATATATATAAATATGTATACACAAGAAATAAAACAACAACGATCTATATAGCAAAAACGAGAATAAATTTAATAAAATAAATAAATAAACCAACCAAACCCTTAAACACCATACACATAACAAAAACAACAACATCATGATGAAAATAAAAGGAAAAGTCTTCATCTAATTTAATTCATTCCGCCAACTCTACACCCCTTCTAGCATTTTATTACTATTTTCTATTTCAATTGTAACCATTTAGCTCATTTTTCCTTTTCCGTTCCATTTGCACCCCCTTTATATACATATATACATATACCCAACTGATTGATATAATTTAAAACATAGAATTGGAAAAAGGGAAAAAATATAGAATTTCACATTTTTTTTTTGTTTTTCCTGCCTGCGCCGACTGTACTGGTGTGTACGAATATCGGAATTGATTAACTTTTCGTAATTCAAATAATTACCGAAATTATACCAACAAAAATATCACGTACAACCGTAATACAATAAGTAGAGTAGTTTATTGCCAATCAAGTGCGCGCCGCGCCATGTACGTAATTATGTATATACGAATGTGTTTGTTTAATTTTCTAGGTAGCTAATATGTTTCCTTCTTGGTTTCTGTAGGTTACCCTTGTAGGTTGGTTTAATCAATTCAAATACGAAAATTAGGTAAACAGTGCTAAGAAAAATATCGGTAAAATGGATTAAGTGGAAATTATTGTGTTTTGTGGGTATATATATTTGTTATTATGTTAATAAAAATTCAAGGTGAACATTTTCCGACATACATTTTTGTTATGTTTACCAAATCAAATTTAGGAGGACATTTTTTTTTGACTAAAGTAAATATTTTCACTGTAATTAGGTCAACAATATTGACCACAATAATTTTCATAATATGGTAGGACTGATTTGATTGTTTATTACGTATAGTTCTGAAACATTTGATAAAACCACAAATGACAAGTTATGTCCGATAAATAGAATGTGGCCGGGTTATGCGCTATAATAAAGAAAAGTTGTTCCGTTGTACCGGAAACGGTTATATCATTCAGGTTTCTCATTTTAGTATATTGATGACTTTTATTGTTTTCCATACTCTTTTACAATGAAGTTCCTATCACATAGAAAAATCGTATCTTAAAATTAAAGATTTTAACCTTAATATTAAAGAATTTGTGACTATGTATTTTGCGCGAAATCTTTTATGATTTAATCTAAAGAATTGTAAATTTTTAAATTAAATTATGTTTATTCTTTAGGATAAATGGTTGTGGATTTTAAGCTAAATAATATCTTCTTTATTTCAAATGGGTGGTTTAACAGTGAAATATTTAAAATAAAGTAACAACATCTTTTATATTAAGGCTAAAGAACTTCTATTTTAAATAATCTTGAACCTTTATTTTAAATATTTCGCAGAGTTTGTTCCCAAATATTTTAGGGTTTTGTTTAAAGAATAGCGATAGTTTAATTTCAATTTCTTTTGTGCTTTGATTTAAAAGATTTATTCTTTTGTTTCAATGATGATGTAACCATTGATTTAAAGTATCTATTTTTCCAATTTCAATGTCAATTTAAATTATGGAATCTCACTAAATAAAACAAACAATTAAATTAAATTTTTATTCATAAAGACTTTATTAAATAAAATATATAATAGTTATCTTCAGATATATAAACTAGTTATAAGTTTATAAATATTGTTAAAATAAACTAAATATCACATTTAAATTTTATATAGGTGTGACAAAAAAAACCTTATATTTTGTCCCAAAACAAGTATTACTGTACCGATCATATAATTTACCTGACGGTTTCATCATTTTACACATATCACTGTCACCACCAAATACATTAAACAAAATACATGGTTTATTTACCTTTATAATATTAAAAAGTCAATCGCTATTTCACAACTTTTTTTTTTTTTTTTTATTACAACTGCCTATGGCTTTATTCTTGAATCTTTCTAAAAAGAAACTAACAAGATGTATGCGAATCTTACAAACTAAGCTTACTGCTATTTTTATAAGTCTTAACCAATGTTAATACTTATTATTAGTGTGCACCATTTACTTAATTTATAAATTCAATAGTCCAAGTGGATCAGTTCTTCTCAGTCGTCTGTATCTCGGTTGTTTTAGTATGTCCCGGGCCAAAGCATTGGGATGTGTCTCTAGTTTTGAACAATATTTCGAACTATAGGCTCTAATTGTATCTTTAATGGTTAAAATACCGAGGTCATGATGTATGTTGGTGTTTCGAATATACCAGGGAGCATTCGCGATCCTACGAAGTATTTTTGATTGTGTACGTTGAAAAAATTCTCTATTTGATGGAGAAATAGAGCTGGTGGATCCCCATAACTGAATACCATATGTCCATATGGGCATAAGTATCGCTTTATATAGTAAAACTTTATTGTCGAGTGATAATCTTGATTTTCTTCCTATTACGTAATACATCTTAGCAAATTTTATTTTTATTTGATTACGATTTGCTTCTATATGCTTTTTCCACGTCAACCTTCTCCAGATGTAACCCTAAGTATTTGACACTCGATTGCTGCGGAAAAGTTACACCGTCCAATTTAACTTGTGGGCAGGTGAGTTTGTTAAGTGTGAATGTAACATGTGTTGATTTATTTTCATTGACTTTTATTCGCCAAGTCTTTAGCCAGTTTTCAATTTTATTCAGATGATTTTGCAATTGCTTTGAGGCAGTTTGAGGATTTTTACAAGACACTAATATGGCTGTATCATCAGCAAATGTTGATATTATAGCTTCATTGCAAATGGGCAAATCGGCTGTATACAACAAGTATAAAATTGGTCCCAAGACACTTCCTTGTGGAACACCTGCGCTAATATCATTTAAACCAGTGGTTGCTGCGTTTTGTTTAACCAAGTATTTCTTTTGAAGAAGATAGTTTTCAAGAACTACATGGAACTGCTTCGGCAAAAGTTCTTTAACTTTGTATATTAAACCTCTATGCCAAACTTTGTCGAAGGCTTGTGCAATATCCAAGAAGACAGCAGAACAATATTGTTTTTCTTCGAAAGTGAGTTTGATTGCGTTGACAATCCTGTGAACTTGCTCTATAGTGCTGTGCTGATTTCGGAAACCAAATTGGTGATCTGGTATAATATGCCGATCTTCTAGTACTGGTTTCAGTTTCCTTAGTAACAATTTTTCAAATAGCTTTGATATCGTGGAAAGCATGCTTATTGGACGATATGATGAGATTTGTGTCTCATCTTTTCCAAGCTTATGTATCATTGTAATTTGCGATATCTTCCATTTTAGAGGAATGTAACCAGTTCGCATGATTGCGTTGAAGATGTACGTTATTAGTTTAATGCATTTGTCTGGTAATTCTTTAACCATTTTCCCGGTAATAAGATCATGTCCTGGTGCTTTTTTCGGACTTATGCAGTTTTTTATTGTGCTCTTAACTTCCCTCCACTTGAACTTTATAGGTTTAAAATTTGGATCATTCACCGTTTGGTTTGGTAGTATGTAGTTGTTAACTTGTTCATGTGGTGAGAATACGCTTTTTAGATGAACAGCGATAGCATTGGCTTTTTCTTCATCACTTCTTGCCCAGTTGCCACTTGGCAGTCTAATGGGCGAACACGAGTTTGCCGGCCTCTTAAAACTTTTAGTAGCTTTCCATAAGGAATAGTCTGTTCTCTCTGTTGCCGAGAGTTCACTTAAATAGGTTTGGATACCTTAATTTTCTTCTTCCCCCAGAGCTACTTTCAGGGATTTAATTGCTCGATTTAATTTCCATTTTAATATCGGCGATCTTTGCTGCTGCCACTGCCGTCGAATTTTTCGCTTTTCTTGTATTAGTTCTTGGATGTTTTTAGGAAGTTTATTAACTTTTTCAAAAACACTGATGTTAGGTGTTGCTTTTTTTGCTGCTACTTCCAGTAGATCTCTGAGATAGGCTTCTGCTGCATCAATATTTAAGAGGAATATCCAGTAGGCAATTCTTTTCAATTTGTCTACTGTATTGATCCCATTTATTTTTTTTATTTGTCAGGCGTTTCAGTGCTTCAGTATTTAGGGCATCAGTACTTACTGTTATAATTAATGGTGAATGATCGGATGATAAATCGTAACAATCTGTTGCCATAGCATTTGTACGTGCAATGCCTTTAGTTTTACAGAAGTCTATTAGATCAGGAATTTTCTTTTTATCCGTAGGCCAATATGTTGGGTGCCCCGCTGATAGATAATCCAAACAAAGTTCATCCATAGCTTCATAGAGTTGCTTTCCTTTCGGAGTCGTCAATCTTGAACCCCATTGAGTATGTTTTGCATTATAATCACCTCCCGCAATGAATTTGTTGCCTAGATGGTTAAAATATTCTAAGAATTGCTTCTTTTTTATTGCGTGTTTCGGTGGGCAATAGACTGATGATATTACTCAGTTTCCAGACAACTCTCCCAGGCAGATATTTGTCGCTTGGATATGATCTTTGTCATATTTCTCAAGTTCAAAGTGTTTTAGTCTTCTTTTAATCAACACAGCTGTACCACCGTGTGCTTTACCATCAGGATGTTTTGTGTCGTATACTGAATACCCATTAATTTTGAAAAAGTTTTTTTTGGTGTGTTTCTGATATTAACATTATGTCAATATTGTACTCGATAAGGAATGCTTGCACCTCTGTTTTGTGTTGGACAAGGCCGTTTGCATTCCATATGGCTATTTTGAGGACAGTCATTTTTCGTTTTTCACTACTAACTGCATCAATGTGTTCATATTTTGCATCATTAGATCCATGGTTCTCTCCATCATTGACATAAAGCTTTGCATCATATCTGTAAGCTTGTTTAACGCAGTTGAGATGTTTCCTTCTCCATTAGTTTGAACTTTTGGGGATATGCCTTTAAGTATACTTGCATATGAAAACTTTGGATGCACAGCACTATTGACGGTCGGCTTATGGTTTCTATTAGTATAAACTTTTTCTGGTTGCACTTCAATATTAGTTTGATGTAGCTTAAACATGCGTTATTCAGCTCTTTGCTTAGGATTGATCCTTCTTTTCAGGTCTATATATACTGGGCACCCTCTATAGTTTGCCGTATGATTTTCAGCGCAGTTACTGAATCTTTTTGCAGACTCATCAGTTTTAGTTTTGATGCATTGTTTGGAACTATGAAGTTCACCACAAATAACACACACATCATTTAGCGTGCAGTAAGCTCTAGTGTGCCCGTATTCTTGACACTTTACACACTGTACTGGACCGGTTCTTTTTTTAGGTTCTTTGACAGTGATGCGACGATGCAGTAGATATCTTAAGTTATATATTCTATGCTTCCCTTTAACTGGTTTGTTATCAGTTTCTAATTCGATGCGGAACATTGGCTGTGGCAACTTATCTCGATTGATGATGTTGGTTGCAAAGAAGCCTTCAGCAGCGAGCGCAGCATGAATATCGTTAGTGTCTACGTAACTATCGATTCCTTTTATTATAACAACTAAACCTTTTTGGCTTTTTAGTTGATAGAATCGCTTACCAGCCTTATAAAAATGGTTGATTAGCGTTCTGTAAGCATCAATGTTTAGTGGTTGAATTTTCGTTTCTTTAATGTTTCCTCTTTTAATCGAAGAAACATAAAAGTTACCCTCCGTAAGCACTTCAATTTTTTTTAGTAAGTCTCTATTTGATTCTTTTCTCAAATAGATTGGTGGCGGTTTTTCAGTTTTCACCTTGTTTTCTGTAGGTTGATCTTCAGAAGTCTCGTTAGTTTGCAAGACATAAAAACGGTTTTCATGAAGTAACTCGACACTGGCCACTCTACTAACTTTGTTTACACTAGCACTTGCCTGTGATCTTGGGCTTCTTTTTCTTTTATTTTGAACAGTTATATATCTGTCCATACCTGTTTGCACGAGTTTTTGTTCGCATCACTTTTAGTATTATTGTTTTTGTCAACGATGCACTATCAATTACATTTATGTTCATTGCACTTTGTTCAATTATATTAACTTTGTTCACACTTTGTATAGAGGAATTTGCTGTTGAAGCAATTTTTTGCTCGAGCACTTGTTGTTTTGTTATTGGGCGATTCGATATTTGGCCGATTTTTCCTACACCGTTAGACGTAGTGATATTTATTAAATCAACAGTAGACATAGACCGCTGTTGTACTGGTGGTGATGGCGCGATATGTTTTTTTGGTGGAGTTCTGATCACCATTTTTACAAGTTTTTACATATTTTAATTTAATTTAAAAAAAAAAGAGCTGATATCAGCAATTCACAAGGAACTATTTTATTTAATCAATTTTAATTATATTTTTTAATGTTTACTTGACGGTAGTCAAATTGCGAGTGATTTCACAACTTGCTTATTTTTTATTTATTAATTTGAATTAAAAAGATTGGGAAATATTTCAATATACAACTCAAATCGAGAACTGCACCACGTTAAATGAAAAATGCATAATTGCAACGGTGAACCAAAAAAAATCATGTTGAACATTTAAAACAAAATCATAATCTTTTATTTTAAATGCTTTTTGATTTTATTTGCAACAATTATCATTTGTTTTAAAAGACTTTGTTCTTTGAATGAAATATTTTATCGATAGTTAAAACTCCAAAATCTGTAATGAAAGAATTAAAGATTTTGAAATATTAAATAAATCCTTTGAATTAAAGGATTTTGATCTTTGCCATGCTAACTGTTAAAATATGTGTAACAAAGAATTTATTCCCTTTGAAATAATTGTCATTTTTTCTAATTATTCTTTAAATCAAAGAAGAAAAAAATCAAGAGAATTATTTCTTTAAAATAAAATCGCAAATTTTTCTTAGACCCAAAAAATGAGTTCGGCTGATGGAGCGTACAAATCTAGTATGTAGGTTGCTGTTTTTTGCTGTTTTGGTAAAAAATTGCTAATTTCAGAGTCCAAATTTCGATCAGGTGGTCGCTCTGGAATCGTATCCGATTTATTCCGACCACTCAATTACATGAGTTCTTCAAAGAGATGCGAATCAAATTTAACGCCTGGACCATTAAAGTGTTTTTGGGTGAACTATATTTTGCTTTCCAACCAGAGATGAATGCATTTACGACAGTTGGTGCTGTATTATTGAGAATAAGCAGTACTGATTTTGTTCTAATGGTGGAAAGTTTTCGACTTTATCAATGTGCATGTGCAAATTCTTAATTTATTTAAAATTTTGTTTAAGAGTCACTATATTTTCAGCTTATGTTGCGGGTTTCATATCGGTGATTATTTGTTCACATAATCAAGTTGCCATACTTAGCTACGATTACCATTTCAAGCTCTTATGCGAATGTAAAGGTGACCAGCTTATGATTAGTATATACGTGACATCTTTTCCTTGTAACATAAGGTAAAATGTTTGACGGCCAAAACATTCCTGTGAGGTCACGACCATCTACGTGCTGAAGCGAAGATGCACCTTATCGAATTTTTTGGTGAAAAACCCAAACGGTTGTAGCTCGTTGATGACTTGTTGAAGTACTACGATAGCAGCGATGTCGGAAGCGTCAATAAAGTGGAAGTTCTGCCGTTTTTGATAGATGAGTAAGTGAAGTTCCGTTGGACAATTCAAGTGTGTAACGTTCTAAAATATGTTGCCCGCAGTGTTCAATCATTTTTCTTGTTGCAATGAATTATCTCTAGTAGTTTGGCTTTTGGCGGAAACTTGCAGTAGAAATTAAGTTTAGCAAGGTCTCATCGTCGAGATTGAATGTAAATCGATGATGATAATATGTGTGTGTGTGTCTTTATTTTATTATTCAAATTTAGAAGTTGTGCGCAGGAATGCTCAATTTTAATTTGATAAAGCCGAAATATCTGAATAATTATTTGTATAGCGAATCCCGTCATCCATAATCTGCAGACATTTAGAATTTAGGCCAGTAATTGGTTTGATTATATCTTTTTCCCCATCAAATCAATTATTAATCTTAAATTTGTGATAAAATTCACGCCAATAATGGGCGTTGTTATATATACGTCGGAAATTAAAAACATTTTAACGAAGTCACAGATTTACCATCAGTGTTATGCCGTAACTTTGGATTTCGTGGCCGTTTACTGCGAACAGTTTAATTTCCGATGGTTTGCAATTGCTTACGGACCGCTTGACTGATAAGACCACCACGTCGGCACCCGTTTCAATGAAATATCCAATAAATATATAGATTTGTAGATTATTTAAGCTCCTTTTCTGTAATTATCGAAGGGGAAAACATGGGTCGTTCGATCCGGATATTGTCATCATCGCAGGTGTAATTGCAATGTACAGTTTTATAGGTGACTTACGTTGTCAGTTAAATCCACAATCCTCGAAAGTATCGTTTAATATTTCTAGTTGATCATTATACCAAAAACAGATGCTGAACAACTACAACAATCGAGACCAAAGAGTTATTCCATTAAAGGCTCACAAACCAAAACCGAAAACTATGTCGAACAGAATTGGTCAATAATTATGGAATTTGATATAATTCCATAGGACTTATATAGTTGTTGCAGAGTTATTTTACGCAATTTTAAAGTGCTCAATCAAATAATATAGAGTGCCTTGATAAAAAAAATTAGCATGCAATGTCAAAGTATGGCAGCAATATCGAGAACTTGTGAGTGGGTTCGAAATTTTGGGACATCTCTAAAAACTCAACAACGACGAGAACAAATACTTTCTGCCCCATCACTGTATTATCAATCTCGAGAGTACATCAACCATGTTGCGCGTCGTCTTTGTTGCTCTTATATTTTATATAAAAGGACCTCTGGCTGACTGGAGCAAGGCAATGTGCAGATGGATTTAAAATCGAACCTGTATTCGTAAGTCCTCGATTTGACTGGTGACGGCGTAAGGTAGGAAGTTAACAATATTAACCGCGAAAGAGTTGGGAGAGCTTCGGCCCCAGAAAAGATTGCAGGGTTCAAAAACAAACAAACAGACCTCCGATAATTTGTTACATTTATTTACGAAGGTCAGTCGTTCGATTCAAATTTCAAAAAGATATTTTTTTAACTACAAATTTATTG